>JAOSBK010000002.1:227626-260336 GCA_027568895.1 Erythroxylum shatona | reverse complement strand
CAAGCAAAATGAGCTAAAGATTGTTCCAATCATAGCATGCATTTTTCTAGTCATGGTCAAACCTTTCTTGTTAGCAATACATCATGGTAATACATTAATTAGTGGGTCGCAATATGTGACATTGGATAGCCGCATTTATAATAATTTTTAGAATTTAAATATGAGTTCAATAGAAATATTTAAAAAGGTTAAATGTATATAATTCATTTTTATCTCAACTTTTATGTTTTAAAAATTATTACTCTTCTTTATAAAATTATTTAATCATGATATAATCTTTTTTTCTTAAATTTGAATTTTTAAAATAGATTTATTAAAATAAAATTCAAAATAGAAGAATTTAATGTAATTAAACCTATATTTTAAAATATATAAATAGAAAGACATCTTATATTCATTAGTGGTTACATGTAAATAATTTATTCTTTCAAAAGATCATTAGAATAGCTATTGATGGAAGTGGATTAGGTGTAGTACGTGAACCTAATGGAGTTTAATATATTATATGAAAAGAAAAGCAGGCCTTGAGTGGATAGGTTGGGGATTTAGGTGATACATATCGATCTTATTAATTCAGTAACAAATAATGAAGTCATTGTAAGCATAAGCAAATCACCAGAATCTTTTGCAAATCACCATAAGCATTCCATCGAACACCTTGAGGGCAAAAAGCTTTCAACCCTATCTAAACACAAATGGTATAAATCTTTCCATTATTTACATGCAAAACACTAACACAACAATAACCAAACCCAAATAAACAAATAAATGCAATTAAATCAAACAAACAAACATGAAAAAAATCATCAACCCATGGCTTACCTTCGGAAGTGGCAAAGGAGATGATGAGGGAATGGTTGCCAGAGAAGAGGAGAGGGAAGGGTTGCCGGAGGCGCAGGATGTAGTCGGAGCACGGACGACAACGGAAGAGGAAGTCGAAGGAGAGGAGAGGACCGATCGAGCTGTCGAAGGCCGAAGGAAGGAGAGAGTCGCACGCGAGGAGAGGAGAGGGGAGGGACCAATTGCCGTTTTAATAAGTCGTTTTGGTCTTAACCAAAACGACGTCGTTTTGATTAAATTAAAACCACGCCTAACCCAAATCAACGATGACATTTTTTTAAAATACCAACGGAACTTTTCCGTTGCAAAACAATTCCTTTTCCACGACAACTTTTCCGACCGAATATGAAATTCCGTCCCAATTTACCGACGAAAATTCGTGCGTCGGTATAGTTCTATCCCTAATATTTGCCGCGAATATTTCCCTCCAAATATCGCAACGGAAATCTTTTCCGTCGCAATATTCGTGTAAAATTGCGACGGTATTGATATTTCCGTCGCTATTTACAGACGATAGCAATTCCGTCTGTATTTTACCGTTGCTATTACACAATTTTCTTGTAGTGTTGGCACGACAAACTCTAGGGAACTTGTCACATTCATGGCAGATCGGATTGGTAACTGAGCTAGCAACCGATTCCTCCCTCGCGAAGAATATGTTTCTTGGTTTTCAGCCAATGAAAGACAAAGTTAGGATATTTGGGCATATAGCTAGGTACAGTTTGGCGTTTACCGGAAACAGTCTCTCTACTATGTAAGGGTAAGACTGCGCACAATTGACCTTCCCAGACCTTATTTTATTGCGAGATTTCAAACTGGGTGTAATAATGATGATGAGTTAGGTACAGTTTGGCGTTTAAAAACAAAAACAGTTAAGTAAAAGGAGAATTGTCAATGTCTGCATGCAGAAGTCTGACAGTTCTACATATACATGAATTTGGTCGTTGCGTACGTAAAACAATCTTTTTTTCCTTTGGTTTATCAAAAAGCATAAAGGGCTTCACTAGGATTGGAATCTACCCATTAAACCAACTCGAAATACAACTTCAACATCTTCTTACTGCTCACATAACAACTAATTAGACTATCATAAAATTGTTCTACAGACCTCCTAGGGAAGCTTTGTTTCTGAAATGAAAATATAAATTGTTCTCTTAAAATCTAAAGTAAAGGGTAAGGATTTGAACTTCGTTATTAGCAAGTTGCAAAGTTAACTGATGACTAGATATTATAAAGCACAGTAGTTAGATTCTCCTTCTTCCCCTTCTCTTTCGAAAACTCTCATCTACTTTCAGTGTAGTTTCTTCAGTTTTAGAGTTTTTCAAACTTCTTAACTCCTTTCCTAAAGGCACTAGCTCCGTTTAGGAAATTTGTAAATATGAATTTCTTATACATGTTGTGACTGTTGAAATATTCTTTTTAATCATATTGCAGAGAACGAATGGAGTCAATTGCAATATTTTGTTAATTTCTTCTGGAGATGGTCATTATCATTTTATCGGTGTTTTCGTTACCATATTTTCTTGTACGTTTTAACGAATCTGTGTAACTTATGATGATGATATGAGAACCAGAAAAGAGAGAAGAGAGAGAGAGAGAGCATGAGTGTGGTAGAAAATTAGGGTTCACTCGTGGAAAGTTGAATCTGATGTTGACATATATAGTTTGGTTGTTTTAATTTCTGGGGAAACTCCGGGCAGGCAGCACTCGGAGACCGCCAGTCATATCAGACTACCAAATATAGATATTATATACAGGCTAGGTTTGACTCTCTCTAATGGCTTCAAACAAAGAGGTAAATGATCTCTGCAATATTGGATTTCCACCGAATTATTCAGAGTTAGATCTTCAATTTTATATTTTCACCAATCTAGATCTCTCTCTAGGGGATACCTTAATCAATAGTAACTAGGAGTATGTCTTCAAATACCTTAACCATTTATAGATAAGAAAATTAAGAGTACATATGCACTTATCTACCTAATCTTGATTTTTTATGCTTTAAATAAATGGTTGATTATAAAAAGTCCCAAACTTTACTCAATTTTATAATTATAACATAAACTTTAAAAATTGACAATTAAATACTCAAATTTTCTTTCTTTTTCAAATATAACCTAATGTTAATATCTCCATTAATATTGTTGACATGACAAATACTTATGATTACAATTGTATTTAACTGTACACTTCAAACTTAATTAAACTCATTTAGTAAAATTAAGAAAATTAAAAGAAAAGAGTAAAAATCCTAAATTAAGCATTGCAGCTCTTCTATCAGACACAACCTTTTGCGATATGCATCTCTAATTTTTCCCATAGATAAGCATCCCTTGTCTTTTCTTTTCTTAGTAAAACTGAAGGAATACCTTGTAATGTAGGCCTCTTAAGCCCTGTTTGGTTGGGGGTTAGGGATGGAAGGGGATGAAACGTAACACACTTTCATCGTTTGTTTGAAGGTTTGTTTGAAGGTTTCATAATGGAATGAAATGAAATAGAATGGAAGCAAAGAATTTCATATTACGTTTCATTCCATCCTAAACAATGAAAATAAGAAACCTGCAGTTCGAAGGGTTTAGGATGGAATGTAAACTAATAAATATATGTTACCTAATATATTCTCAATAATTCTTCTTAATAACAACTTTTACCAAATCATAATATTAATATATTAAATAGAATATAATAAAATTTTATTAAATAATTAATTTTAATATTTCTATATTATTAATAATAAATTATTTACATTTAATAATAAAATAAAAATTTTGTTTATTTATTTTATTTATATAGAAATATATAAAACAACTAAATAATAATATATATATATTTTTTCTAAATTTCAATAATAAAAATATATTAAAATTATTCTTGTTTGTATATATTTCTATATAAATAAAAATATAAATAAATTATTTTTATATATAAATCAAAATTTAATATAATAAAATTTATTAAATAATTAATAATAAAATTTTTATAATTAATAAAAAATTGTATATAATTAATAAAAAAATAAATAAAATTTTTATTAATGAAAAATAGAAAATATATTTAAAATTTATTCTTTAATTGTTTGTATATATTTATATATAAATAAAAATAAAAATAAATTATTTTTATATATAAATCACATAGAATAAAATAAATTAAATAATTAGTAATAATATTTTTATATAATTAATAATAAATTGTATATAATTGATAATAAAATTAAAATTTTTAATAAAATTTTTATTAATAAAAATAAAAAATATATTAAAAAGTATTCTTTAATTGTTTGAATATATTTTTAATATAAATAAAAATATAAATAAATTATTTTAAAATATAAATCATATAAAATAAAATAAAATATATTAAATAATTAATACTAATATTTTTATATAATTATTAATAAAATAATAAACTTCATATAACAACTATTTTAATATAAGGATGTAAAAGTCATTTATTATACATTATATTTCATTTATTCATTTTTCGAATAATATTTCACTACATTACATTATGAACCCTTTCATTTCTCTCAAACAATTTTTTACTATATTACATTCCATTTGATTACAGATCATTTCATTTCGTTTCATTTCATTTTATTAATTAATATTCAACTAAACAGATTTAAATATCAAAATTGTTAAATAGAACAGTAAAATCGATCCAATTAGTTGGATCAGACCCAGCCCGTGCCATTCCTAGTAAGAACTGCATGACTATTGCCGGTTTTGACCTTTCCTTTACTCCTTGCTTTTTTGTGAGCACTGAGCACAGAAACTACGTCGTAGAGGCGAGGGAAACGGTGTCGTGTTGACTTTGTTGCGAGAAGAAAATATCTGGACTTCATCGTCTTCTTCGGCTATATTTCTCCCACCAAAATATCAAGCCAGAACAGAAAAATAATAAAGCTTCCATATGTGAACCATTATCTCTCTTATCTCCTCTCTTGAGTCTCGATTCATATCTTTCGAGTCACGAGCATATCATGCTTCAGTTCCTACCTCCACTGCCCACGCGCTTCCCTTCAATTTACGTAGCTACACCACCATCGCCTCCCCGCCACCACCTTTTCTTCCACTCGCCTCTCTCCGCCGTGAACACCGCCGTCACTTACGACGGCTTTTCCTCGGAAGAAATTGAGAACAGGCGGGACTGCGATTCCAGTGCCAACGACATTCTTCCTCTCCAAAGCCGCCGTTACGACTTCACCCCGCTTCTCAACTTCCTCTCCGACAAAACGCCGGCCGAAGATGAGTCTTCTTCGCCGACATCTTTGGACACTAGGGAGTTCCAGCTGGCAGAGTCTTACAGGGCGGTGCCTGGCCCACTCTGGCACTCTCTTCTCAAGTCTCTTTGCTCATCTTCTTCTTCTATTGGGTTGGCCTACGCTGTCGTTTCGTGGCTTCAAAAGCACAACCTTTGCTTCTCTTACGAGCTTCTCTACTCTATTCTTATTCACGCGCTTGGTAGGTCTGAGAAGCTTTACGAAGCTTTCTTGCTCTCCCAGAGGCAGACGTTAACTCCGCTGACATACAACGCTTTGATCAGCGCTTGCGCGCGAAACAACGAGCTTGAGAAAGCGTTGAATTTGATTGCTAGAATGCGACAGGATGGTTACCCCTCGGATTTTGTTAACTACAGCTTGATAATTCAGTGTCTTATGCGAGTTAACAGAATCGACTCCACAATATTACAGAAGCTTTACAGTGAAATTGAGTGTGACAAGCTTGAGCTCGATGTGCAACTGTCTAACGACATGATTGTAGGGTTTGCGAAATCCGGTGATGCGAACAGAGCTATGGAGTTTCTAGCTATGGTTCAAGGTAGTGGATTGAGCCCCAAGACGTCGACGCTTGTGGCTGTTATATCGGTTTTGGGAGATTCGGGTAGGGCATGGGAAGCGGAAGCCATTTTTGAGGAAATGAAGGACAATGGATTGAAACCAAGAACAAGGGCATTTAATGCCCTTCTTAAAGGGTATGTGAAAGCGGGTTTGCTAAAAGATGCAGAATTTATTGTGTCTGAGATGGAGAGGAGTGGGGTTTCACCTGATGAGCACACTTATAGTCTTTTGATTGATGCGTATGCTAATGCAGGAAGATGGGAAAGTGCGAGAATTGTGTTGAAGGAAATGGAAGCTAACAATGTGATGCCTAATTCTTATGTTTTTAGTAGAATTTTGGCTAGTTATAGGGATAAAGGGGAGTGGCAAAGAGCCTTTCAGGTTTTGAGAGAGATGAAGAACAGTGGAGTGCGTCCTGATAGGCATTTTTACAATGTGATGATCGACACATTTGGGAAGTTTAATTCCCTTGATCATGCCATGGCTACCTTTGATAGGATGCTCTCTGAGGGTATTCAGCCTGATAATGTTACTTGGAATACGCTTATAGATTGTCATTGTAAAGCTGGGCGGCACGATATAGCTGAGGAGTTGTTTGAGGAAATGATCGAAAAGGGCTATTCCCCATGTACCACAACGTTTAACATCATGATTAACTCGTTTGGAGAGCAGGAGAGATGGGACGATGTGAAGAGCTTGTTTGGTAGTATGCGGAGCTATGGTTTGTTGCCTAATACTATCACGTATACAACCCTTGTCGACATTTACGGGCAATCGGGGAGGTTTAATGATGCGATGGAGTGCTTGGAGGATATGAAGTCAGCTGGACTGAGACCATCCTCGACCATGTAAAATGCATTGATAAATGCTTACGCACAAAGGGTATTGTTTTATCTTGCTTTTAAAGGCATATCTGCATTTAGTTTCAAGGTTTGATGTTAGTGTCTCTTCCACTGAACTTGTGTTGTATAATTGACCGCAATGTTTGAGAGCAATCTGAGATTGTTTCTTCAGCGTGCAATCAATCTTTAGTCCATCATTCGTGCACTTCTGTGTCAGATTCTGTTTTCATAACCAAATACCTGTCATACACATATGTATAAAGATCGCCACGTTTGCCTTTTATTTTGTTAGTCAACCGAAGTGCATTTTGGTACTGATGTCATTTGCATCTGGCGTCTTCTGTGGCTTGTGGGTATTACACTGTCTGTAGTTTTGATTCACTGGGAATTTTTTTCTCTTGGTATGTCCTTTATATGATGAAGCATTCAGATGTACATTCAGTGGACTTTGATCTGATCCTGCTTTTAGTACTTGTCTGGTTTGATGTTTTAGCTTGCTACATTATCTGACAGGGTTTCCTGCCTTCTTGTATTTCATGACAGGGTTTATCAGATCAAGCTGTAAATGCATTTAGGAAAATGCAAGCAGATGGCCTGAAGCCTAGTCTTCTGGCCCTCAATTCATTGATCAATGCGTTTGGTGAGGACAGGAGGGATGGTGAAGCTTTTGCAGTTTTACAATACATGAAAGAAAATGTTAGTACCAGCTTTTCGTTGTTCAATCAGTTGCAATTCTCTCCTTATATTTGGAGCTTGACCTGTCTTACTATTATTTTGGTTCTAATTTGTAGGAGTTGAAGCCAGATGTGGTTACTTATACTACACTTATGAAAGCTCTAATTCGTGTTGATAAATTTGAGAAGGTTAGATCTCACAGACAGCATTAGTTCATGGATAATATGTTGAATTGGCTTCCTGTTGTGCTTTATTTTGGAATCACTATTTTACCTTTTCTTTGAGCATGAGTAAATCAACTGCAACCTTCGTATACCGAAATCAGGTTAATTTACAAGAAAAGGACAATACGTAACTAACAACTCAATTAGCGGAAGTTTTTCTTTAGGGAGCATAAGCGTAGACTGGCTTGGGTGGTTGGATTGCATGTGGTTGGATAAGGCCTGTCTAGATACGCTAAAGCTTTTGTCATTCTTTATGCATATGATCACAGCCCGATTACAGCCATCTTATATCTAATTGTTTCTCTTGCTTTTTCTAGTGCTCGCATTATTGTGAAAGATTTATGCACTGTATTACTACTTAAGTATATATCATTTATCTGTGGCTTCTGTATAATAGATGACTGTTTTCAGGTTCCATCTGTTTATGAAGAGATGATTTTGTCTGGATGCACACCAGATAGGAAAGCGAGGGCAATGTTGCGATCTGCTCTCAGATACATGAAACAGACGCTGAGATTATAGTCGACAAACATGAGCTACCAAACATGGGACGTCTGGATTAATATCCATGCTTATCGTTGTTGCCACTGCAAGGTTTGTGATTGCTCCTTCATACCACGCAAGTTAGACTTATAGCTTATATTTTGATGTGATCTTGTGTAAAAAAAGGCACGTATCTGAAATTGAGATAGACCAATGTCCTAGAAAATAATACGTTTCTAACGACTTCATAACTTGAACATCAAATTTAGGCTAAAAGGAATGTTCTGATCATGTTTTCATTTATAACTTGATGTTCTTGCAGGAGCTATTGTATTTGGATATCTATTTTGGATTGGGAATTGGAAAAGGTGTATACTTCAGGGGACATGGTTATTTGGATCCATTGAGCAGGATGAGGACTGTGGTCCTGTTTACACATCCAAAACAAAGAAAAGGACAAAAGGAGAAATGGAGTTTGTAAAGTTGTTAAAATGTTTTCTACAAGCAGAAAACACCTAACAAATTGTTGTAAAATAGTCCATACAAATTTGTAATTATACTCAACTAGTAGTAAGCCTAGTTATACCTGTCATATTCATCCATTTTCAATGTGTGATCACTTCATTATTGTTAGCTGACATTCGAATCTATCAGATGATGTTAACTAGAATGTTGGAAGAAGAGAGAGTTCCAACCTCCTAGCAGCTATGCTAGCTGTATTCTGATGAAATTGAAGAGAATATCAGCTAAGGACAATTGGATTAATTTGATACGAAACTATCAAATTATATCCTCAATCACAGTACAAGTTGCAGGTTCAAGTTTCAGACTTTGAAGGGTATGTTCTGATTACTCTGGAGATGAGTATTCAATCGGTAAGGACTTAGGTTGAAAGCTGCGTAGTTGAGGAGCTCAGTGTTGCCTTCTAATGTGGCCATCAATGGTTCATCCAAGGTCACCCAGGTTTCAATACCATCGCCTGATCTTGTGTCGTTCAAAATGACTAGATTGATAACCATTGTACCTGCCAACCCGAAACTACCAACCCATACAGGCTTGCCCCACCCAAAATCAGCTTCATAGTATCCCAATTTACACTAACTCGAAAATCCCAAGTTGTCGGTTCCATCTTTGGAACAGAGTTCAATGATGTCGTAGATTGATTCAGACATCAAACCATACCCTTCCTTGCCTGTGATCAGTTTCTGAACAAAGACATCGTCAATGTCTGATATTGCTTTCCTCACCTTAGTCACCAAGTCCTCCAATTTTGGTTCGTGTTCTTCTTTAGCTATCAACGGTAGATTCTCAAGCGAGTTATCCGACAAGGTTGGTTCCATTCTTTTACGTAGGTTCACTAAGCGTGTCATCGAACATGGTCTCCTGAATCCATGCAATTGTTCAGAAGCTTCCATGATGGATTTCCACAACAAAGCTGTGATCATTTCAGTGGGGTTTGTGACACACGAACTGGTTGCTTTCTTGAGGTTGGATATTGCAGAGGCATCAAAACCGAATCTTTTTGTAACGCAATGCCCCTTCTGCCCACATATTCGTCGACAAGTCTCTAAGCCATAAGTCATTTGCAGGGAAGAGAGAACTCGCCGTGAAGTTTGGGTATATTACTTCCTTAGAACCATGTGCCCCGGCGGTCCATGCCCTGAAGAAAGTGCACAATGCAGCTCCGTCAAGAATCTGTTGAGATATGCATACACCAACGGCGATACCACCACACTCGAAAACGTTCATTTGAATGTTAGTCATGTAACTTCCGGCAATCGGTTACGTGGGGAAGAAGGGGCAGGGCGCAGGGAAGGAGATGACCGTGTATAAATGTAAGGTCAGGCTGGTGAAGGAAGTCACTAAGGTGACAGTTGACTCTAGTTTCCAAGTAATTGGCTCCTTGGTCATTGCAGTCGATGGAAGTTTCAGTTTTCAACTGCCCTTTGGTGTGCACCAAAATTAGTGAAAAAAATGTTTAATTTTAGAATCAGATCTTATTGTCCTGCTGCAATATAAAAAGAAATTTTTCTTTTTTATCGGATGTATAAGCCGTTTCATTTTTATTTTATTGCTATTTCCTTAACACACGCCGGATTCGTTCTGTACCATCACTAACAATCCACCCCAAAATGATAAGATCATCGTTCAATGTGCTCGTAGTAATAATGTTTTGCAGGAATTGGTAAGAGCATGTATGCTTGGCCAAGGTAGAATCCATCATGAACGTTCTTTGCCAAGCTCCTGACATGCTTCCTGAGATCATCCCACCAATCACATGGATAGTTTCTTTTGAAAAATAATCACATGGATATTTACTGTGCAGATTACTGTAGTCTAGATTCCTATAGCCTATGGAAATGTCAACTAGACAAAGTTGGAACCTCAAGTGCTTGAATCAAGTTGAGGAACATCTAGACTGGAAGACTTTTCAGCCTGGAACAGTCTTACCTACAAGCCAACAATCAGTGTAAAGCTATCGATAGTGTCCCGAAAGGATACAATAGTTGCATATTGAATTTCAAACAGTTATTGTTTGTGCTGAGGTATCTTGATTAAGATGATGTATTGAGCTTGAATCTTAATGAAATATCTATACAGGGTTCTGAAGGGCAGAACTCATTTGCACCATTGGCAAGGAGTTACAGAACATTACCCCATTATGTGTTCAACACAGTTGTAATTATAGATACTAAGTATGAAACAAATTTCTTACGCTGTGATAATTGTTTTCTTTGTTCTTTTACAATTTACTCTTGGAAAGGCTTCCCATGGCGTTGGCCTTCTCTCTTAGAGCAAACTTTTGGACCTTCCCTGTAGAAGTTTTTGGTAAGTCTTCAAAAACAATAGTTTTAGGTGCCATATAATGAGGTAAGTGATCTCTGCAATATTTAATAAGCTTCTCTGCACTGGCTCTACACCCATCCTTCAGCTTCACAAATGCACATGGTGTTTCGCCCCAGTAATCGTCAGGTCTTCCCACGACAGCGGCTTCAAGCACTGCTGGATGATCAAAGAGTACTGATTCCACCTCGATTGTGCTAATGTTTTCTCCTCCAGAAATTATGATATCCTTTGATCTATCCTTAAGTTCTATATATCCATCTGGATGTTTAACTCCCAAGTCTCCACTCCTGAACCATCCACCCTTAAATGCTTCTTTTGTTTCCTCCAAATCCTTGAAGTATCCATTCATTACAGTATTACCTCTGAACATAACCTCACCCATGGTTTTTGCATCTGCTGGTACATCCTTCATCGTCACAGGATCTTTTACAGCAATTTCATCAATACCGAGATGCTGCACACCTTGGCGAGCCTTGATCTTTGCCTGTGCTTCTTGAGACAGGGATTCCCATTCAGGTTTCCAAGTACAACTTGTCCCTGGACCATAGGTTTCTGTCAAACCATAACTGTGAGTTAAAATGAATCCCAGTTCTGTCATTTTGTAGAGGACCCGAGCTGGCGGCGGAGCTGCACCTGTCATCACTGCTACTTTTCCTGGCAATGGTTTTCGATCACTAGATGGGGAATTGATTATCATGCTCAAAACTGTTGGTGCACCACCCATGTGAGTTACTTTATGTTCAGCAATTTTACTGAATATCCCTTTAGCGGTGACATTTCTTAAGCAGATATTTGTACCACCTTGAGCAGCTATACCCCAGGTGAGGCACCATCCATTGCAATGAAACATAGGGACACACCACAAGTATACAGGCATGGAACTCATCTCATTTAGTAGAACTGCTGCAAGAGAATTTAGATAAGCTCCTCTATGGCTGTAAACAACACCTTTCGGGCTTGATGTCGTGCCTGAAGTATAATTAAGCGAGATCGGATCCCATTCATCTTTCGGCCGTCTAACCTCAAAATGCAAACTTCCCATTGCCAAAAGACCTTCATATTCCAAACTTGCCGAAGACAAAACTGTGGCAGATGGAATATGCTCTTCAATCAAAATTAGAAGAGGCAATTTGGTGCACGAATCGGATAGAATTTGCAATGCTCCATGAGCAATGGGCATGAATTGGTAATCAACAAAAATGATTTTGGCCCCTGAATGTTTCAATAATTTAGACACCATTACTGAATCATGACGTATATTAAGAGTACAAAGGACTGCTCCAGCCATTGGAACACCAAAATGAAGCTCATACATTGCTGGAATGTTTGGGGCCAAAGCAGCAACCTACTCAAATTAGAAAGGATTCTCGTTGGTATAGTGAAGCAAAGAAGGTAACAAAAGGCTAAACAGTCCTAACACTAAGCCATCAATGTTAGATTAAATCTAAATCATCCTGATCTATGCCAAAATTTGCAACGAAAAGCAGAAAGATCTAACAACTACTAGACAATAAAAACCAGAAGCATACTTAAACAGTACTTATACAGTTAAAGAAACCAGAAGATACAAGACGACTGACCACATCGCCAGCAGCGATACCGAGGCGAGCGAGAGCAGAAGCGAGCCTAACGCACCTCTCACGTGTCTGCCTCCACGTGAACTTAACGTCACCGTACACGACGGAGATGTTGTTGGCGTAGACGACGGCGGAGCGTTCCAGGAAGGTGATGGGAGTTAAGGGCACGTAGTTAGCTGAGCACTTAATGGTACCCTCCATCTTGATCTTCTCTTTCTGCTGCTTAACTCACGAGCAAATAAATATCTTGGAAAAAGAAGGAAGATGATGGATTTGAGTGATATTGATACTTACTTTATAAATTCTTATCATTGGACTGGACTGCACTGGACTGGATCACACTATTGTGAGATGATAAGAAGAGAATAAAGAGGGAATACGCAGAAATGACAAAAAGAAATAGGATAGATGTTGAAATGACAAGAGAATCAAGATTAGCTATCCCACCTTAGGCGTTCCCACACTCCGATCCGTGTGAGAAAAGTAAATTACGATTTGATCCCAATCAATTTCTCTGTCAAAAGAAAAGTGACCTTATCTCAACTCCAAAAAAGAGCAGCTTACATACTAGTCAATCCTCTTGTCAGGACCAACTCAGCTTTGCTTATCAAGGTGGCAAAGAGTCCAACAAAACAACAACATGCGGAACAGATCATATAGAAGAACAGCCCATAATTACGAATTCTTAAGGGCCGGGAGCCACTGACTGTTGGAAATGGAGGCATATATGGAGTACTTGGCTCTGTGGACGCTTTGTTAGATTCCAATCCAATGATTGGTATAAACATACTTGAGATTTTAAGTCAACGTGAAACTTTTGTGTCGACCCTCAACTCTTTGTTATAAAAGTAACAACAGGAAGAGTAATGAATGCCTTTTTAGTTTGTGATATGAAATTAAAAGACTTCCCCCAAAACTTGCAAAATTTCAATCTTCTCCGTTTCTTATGGCTTTAATAATCTTCTGTAATTGTAAACAGATGCCAAAGATTCGAACTTTTTATGATTTACATGTACATTGAACAGTCTACAAAAGGAAGAACAGTCTACAAAAGGAAACCAAATGAACATGAAACCAATTTGACAGAATTGAATGATAGTGGCGTTTCTCTCACTTTACTCAAAAGAAGAAGATTATTTTATGGGAACAATTATTTCATGGGAAACATCTCAAACACGTCAGTTACGTGCAGTTTCGAAAACCCATTACCGTTCAAATGAAAAATTTTGACCGTTGAGGGGCTCCCATCCCAATCCGCAATTTCAAACTGCGTCTTGGCTCCTAATAAAAGCCGAAGGCAAAAGGTAGGGTCTTTACCATCAAGACGACTCCTTTTTCTACAGGTTTTGCACTGGCGATTCGGATACATGTCTAAGATGAAAGTCGATCAACGGAAGCCTCCGTTGGCTAAATCAACGACCACCCTCCGACCACGCCGGGTTCTTCGATCCAACCCCACATCTTTGCAAACTCCTCCTGGTGAGGTTCTTTTTAACTAGGTTATCTTCTTGCTGTGGTCTGATCGTATTTTCTTTGTTCTTATCATTTTATGGTTTGTTGTTTTTTTTGCTACTGTTATGGTTTGTTGTTTCTAAAAGGTGACGGTGTTTCTGGGTTGTTGACAAAATCTTTTCTTTGTGTAAGGCTCTTTGGCAAAATCCCAGAAACGAAATCCCACTTGGGACATGGAAGAACTGGAACTCCGACCCGAATACAGGTCAATTTCATGCGAGTTGCGAGCTTTAGCGAAGTTGGTTAACAACGAATTCGGAGGCAAAAGTACGAACAATAGTGGATTGGGAGATAGTTCGAGTGCAAATTCAAGTCCTTTGTTCGAAAGAGGCAGGTTTTACGATGTGTACTCTGCTAGAAGAAACGAGAGGCTGAAGAGAAAGAAAGGAGAGACAGGGGACGAGGGAAAGACTCCCCACAAACTGGGAGTGACTTTGGAGTCTTCGAAGAAAAGAGGCTCAAAGAAGCTTGAGAGCCTGAGAAAATTGGTATCTGCTGCTTATTCGGTGGAGATTAGTGAGACTCCAAGGTATTCACTGAGAAGTATGAGCAAAGAGAACAAGAAGCCTCCTCTGCCAGTTAACTATGAAAGATCTGCGACTGTGAGTGAAAGAAAAATTGGGGCTCGAAGGGTCCGTAAAATCTGAAAGATTTGCTTGAATCTTTCTTCACGTTTAGGGGGAACTGGAATTTGATTTTTCAATTCTGAATTGGATTTGGCATTTCCTTTAGTTATTTCAATCTAGAGACGTGTTTGATGATCTCTGTAAGTAAATAGTTCTCAGCTCTGTTTCCAAATCTCAAGTCTAGATCATCAAAAGGGGTTTATTTTCCTCCACAAGTTTGGCTGGAGGGAATAATCAAGAATCCACAACTTCACTTTACTCTGTTTCCATATCTGACCATTTCTTCCTCTCTCTGTTTGCAATACATTCTTTACAGAATCATCACCTTTTCACATGGGAACAAGAATTATGAGCTCAAAAAAGCTAGACAAAGCTAAAAAACCATGACAATTATTATTTATTTAATTTCATTATAATTATTTACAAGCGGATAATATATAGATACACGGCAACTTATGACAAGAGTGTTTATACCACCAAAACCGATTATGATACTAGAGTAGCCTCATACTTCCAACTGTTTGTTCACAAGCTGTAAATAATTTAGCGCAAGTCCTCAAGGTTGGAATCACGAATTCTGATGGGGCGAGGGATTTCTCCTGAGTTTCAGCCATCTGATGTAATTTCCCAGTTTTCTTCTGAATCAACTTTTCCACTAATGCTCAGACTGACATTACTATGTGTTAAGAAGATGTTTATTCAACATCCTCTAGATTGGAACTCTCCTGGTTTGCCACCACATTGGCCGTTACGGCATCAATAACATCATTGTCAGCTGCTGAAATATCAGGAACATCCTCTCGGTTGGAACTTTCCTCATTTGCCACCAAGTTGGCCGTTTCATTATCAATAACATCATTGTCAGCTGCCGAAATATCACGAACATGGTTGGCATCAGCCAGATCACCAACATTGCTTGTTTCTTTGCTTTCTTCAACTCTATAATATGCCTGAACATTATATATGTCAGGACACAGACAAAAGGCAACATTTAGATGTCAACTTGACCTATCTTGCATTGCATATAAGTTTGGTTGATCTCTATATGTTACAGGGAGATATCCTCCAGAACAATGGATCACAATAAGAATGGCACTCACCACACAAGTTCGAGGAGGTGAAAGCACTTTGAAGGAGTTGGGACGATTGTTGAAATTTGTATCAGGCACTCCTGGTATTCCTTCAGGAGCTGTGAAATGGTCTGCATCATGGCAGACCTGCCAGAGAGATTACAATGAATCAATGCAACTGAATAAAGGAAGATATTGCGTTTAAATTTAAAAAAGTCATCTGTATCTTTTTGCAACTTTAGTCAGCACTTCTTGAAAAAATTTTGTTTTGATATATTCCTGTTCGATACCCCTCTTCCAGTTTAGACGAATAGAAGTTACTTACCCGGCCATTCAGAGTCACACAGTAAAACCAATTAATTCTTATTTGGCAAATACAGCAGTCATGAAATCATGTGGTTGTCAATGTGGTTTGCCCCTTTAGTGTTTAGATTGTGTTGTGAACCGAAAGAAGATAAGAAATCATATTTATGTCCTACATGCTATTAAGGGACTTCTCAAAAAATCAAAATAACCTTCCGCCTTACCCTTCCATGCCCACCAAATTCCCAAGCATCACTATCTAATGCAACTCTATACTTTCCAGGCAAGTCGCAACCAATTTTGTACCTGCATGTTTCAGGACATTCAGAAAATAAATTCTTCAAAAAATTATTATCAACTGAGCAGCACAAATGGCAACTGGTGACCCACAGTCAGTAATAGGATGAAGAGATCATGATGCATATTCAAGGATACACACCCCTCATACATATTCTCTGGATGAAAATTGAACACAAAAACCAGATCTCCCCGTTCAAAGACAATAACCTGTGAGGTAAAGTCAACAAGTCAATGTTGGAACAAACTAATGTAACAACAAAGAATTGGAGATTAAATGTTAAATACTAATAATCTCTCTCAGGATATTATTCCTAAAACAGATCAGGTTCACTGTAGGGTGATCTTCAGCTGAACAGAAAACCACCTATTTTTCTAACATTCAACCTGTGAAGTTTCTAATGATCATACCTAGGACTAGGAGAATACTAACGTAAGAACTACTGGGTAAATCTTTCCATAACTCAGAATCAAAAGTTGCACCCCCTTCTTCTTTCCGAATTGCTCATGGTCTTTCACACTATGCTTCTAATAAGTGAGGGTGTCATTTTATCTTATATATACCTTATCTTCTTCATTTGTGCTGCTCACAATTTGTTTTGGTGATGCGAGAAATGAAAACTTTTCATCAAGCAAGTTCATGGCTCTGTCAAATGCGTTCAAGAACTGAAAACAAATCCAGGCATGTAAACAAATTTAAACATAAATACCACACCACAGGAGTGAAAGTGAAATTAAACAAGGAAAGACAAAGTATCAGTAAACTGATGGGAAATGTACCGCCGGACAAGTTTGAAGAAAACTTCAAAAGGTAAAATAATATTCTCAAACCTTGTATCTCAAGTGTTCAGTATCAACTAGATTCCACTGGCGTCTGCATTTGTCATAAGTCCACCCATTGCCTTCTCTTGGAAAGTCAATCCACTCAGGATGGCCAAACTTAAGCATTCATGTAAAAACAACCCAAAGTTAAAGCAGCTACTACCATTCTACACGTCTAGCATTTTTTGGAAGAAAGGTGGATTAACACCATTAGCTGCATAAAAAATAAAAATTGAAACACAATTTTTCCAGACTTGCTGTTACACTCTCGACATAACTAATTGTTTAAAATGCATAAGCTTAATGTCATTTTCTAACCATCTTTCTTAATGTGTTCACACTTAATTCAAAAGTAATCTCCAACAACTGAAATGATCAACCTGACTCATCTTATACTATTTGATGCTCTGATCTAAGAAAATTTGCACTTCTGACTAACCGTTTTTTACATAACAATAGTAGCTCGGTATATACCACTAATAATACAAGGACCTCACAAGCAGGAATGTGACAGTGTGCTTACCTCGTTCCCCATAAAATTAAGATAACCATCACCACCTAATGCCATAGTTATGAAATGGATCATCTGCAAATATAGGTTCAATAATGAGAAATAAAAAATAAATCAAGGGTTTCTGTATCACGACAGTAGATGTTTTATGTAGCAAAATTACACATCAGAGCCAAATAGCAAAATGGATCTGATTGAACCATTCAAGTAGGGCTGAACATGACATAGTGACCTCACAGAAAAAGTCAAAACGATCACGACTGAAGAAGTCTGAAACTATTTTTGCAGCAAAAAGTAATATAAACAACATAGAAAGGAGCCCATAATGCAGTATAAACTAACCTTATGAAGAGCTATCCCTCTGTCAACAACAGGAGAAGGATCCATCAGACAGGACATGCCAGAGTACATTTCCTTATCCATTAGCAGAAATGCAATTGTCTTGTCACCAACAATAGACTGCAAAAACGAAAATATCAACAAAAGGAAGAAGTGCAATAAGCTAGTTTCTAGCTGATTTCTCTCTTTTTCCATCCTTTATAGTAGTAAATTCAGGCTACGATAGGTGATGTAGGAGTCAGAGTGAAAATAGTAACTATCAAATAAACAAGAAAATGAAATGACATACTTGGTCATGGCTTTCTGCATAGGCAATACATTTCTCTGTGTATCTCCTATTGGTTAAACTCCACGACATCTCCTTCATTGACCACTCATTATCACTCTTGTTTTTTAAGTAATCAATCCATTTATCAGGGATGGCCATTGCTAGGCGGTAGTCAAAACCGACTCCTCCCTCAGAGACAGGACTACCAAGTCCAGGCATACCTGAAACATCTTCAGCTATCACAGTTGCTTCTGGTAAAATGTTATGTATCAAACAATTTGCTAGCATCAGGTAAACAATAGCATCAACATCTGTGTCTTCACTGAAATACTGCTCATAGTTTCCAGTAAAAGCCATGTTGATTCCATGATGATGGTACAGCATAGAAGTTACTCCATCAAAGCGAAACCCATCAAATTTAAATTCATCAAGCCACCATCGCAAGTTGGATAGAAGAAAACGAAGAACTTCCCAGTTAGCATAATTGAACAGTCTACTATCCCATAGTTTATGGTAGCCACGATCTCCCGTATGAAAATACGACTCTTGCGAGCCTTGGCCAACATCAAAGCCATTAAGTCCATCAGTGACGTTATTACTTGCATGGCTGTGTACAACATCCATCAGAACACATACACCCATGCTGTGAGCTTTATCAATCAAATACTTGAGGTCCTCAGGCGTCCCAGATCTACTGCTTACAGCAAAAAAGTTTGTGACATGATACCCAAAAGATGCATAATAAGAATGCTCCATCACTGCCATCAATTGGACTGTGTTATAGTTATTCGCCCGAATACGAGGCAAAACATTGTCAGCAAATTCTCTGTAAGAATTAACCCTAGGTTCTGAGCTACTCATTCCAACGTGAGCCTCATATATGCGTGGTGCCTTGGGCCTTGGAGGGCGAGGGTATTTAAATTGATACCTACAAATTCAGAAAAAGAATGGGTTATTTTAATACAACCAAAGATCAAAAGAACAATTGGTAAGTCCCCTCCACACTCCAATGGCTGTCGAACAAATTAGCATTATGTAGTAAATAATCAAGGTGGTAGTCTTTTATGTTTTCACAATTGAGTGCTCATAGGAAAACCCAACAGATCATACATTTAGGACTAAATATGCAACCAAAATTTCAAATTTTCACAAGAGTAGCCAGACAAGGATTTATCTTTTACATGGTGGGATTCTTTGTGGCATATGATCTTTATTTGCTTGGGATCTCTTTTGTACAGATAATAAACATAGAACTGAAACGTGAAGAATTGGCACCTTTCTGAACTTGGAGGGTCCCAGTACACACCATCATATGGCGCCCCAAAACTTGTAGGATCCACAGTTGCATATCTAATCCATGCTGGAATTCGATCAACCAAAACTCCATCGTTGTGCTTGAACTGGAATTTGACCCTTGAATTGTGAGGAATGGCAGGATGTCCATTAGAATCAGGTATCCTAATACTCCATACACCAAATTGATCCTTTTCCATGCTGTGATTGGATCCATTCCAACCATTGAAGTCTCCTATAATTTGTGCTTCCCTACATAATACAGCAGACATCTTCTGTAAGAAAGTCAAAACCATTCAGGAACTTGTATTTTGGTGCTATAACACAAACAACTCACTGAGCAGCAGGGGCCCACTCACGGTAGACAATGCTTCCTTCTTCTCTATTGAGTCCAAATTTCAAATAACCTATAGAAGCAAAGAGTTGAACACTGCATAATGACTAGCAATCAAGTATAAAAATATACCTAGTCTTCAATGAAGAAACAACATAGAATAAATCAATAATCAGAAAAAAAAATTCCAAAATGTTAAATAGAGGGAACCGTTTAATAATGATTTCTCATATGCGAAAAACCTGCCACAGCTCATGTACACATGTATTCGCAGCATAATGACATATACTGATGCCAACTGAAAATGAAATCAAACTCAAAATTTTGGGTCAATTTCAAGAACGATTACCTTTAGAGAATTCTTCAAGACCACCTTCATATTTTTCGAAAAGCTTTTTCTGATCCTCATATCTCTTCACTCTATACTTGAAGTGATCTTTAAATGGTGCCAACCCAGAATCCGTTCCCAAAATAGGAATGTTTTCTTCGTCTTGCTCGATGCTTGTCATCTTCGAGTCATCATCGATCAAGACTGCCGAAGTTCTGAATCCATGCTGCAACTGACAATTTAAAACAATGTTATATTTTTACATAACAAGAAGCCACAGATCAGACCGCTCGTGGATGTCATGCTAAAATCAAACATACCCTTTGATTCGAAGAAGCTCTTGAAGAGAAACCGATATTGTGATGGCCAAGATACTTATCGTAACCCAAAGTCACCCCAACTGATGTTTGCTTAGAAATACGGGCCTTGTTGTTTCCATCAACCTGATTAGTTAAAAAGATGACAAAGTAAAGACTTTTATCAGTTGCATGCACTCCTTGCAAAGTAAAGATTCAATATTTACTAGAAAATCAAATCACCTTCTTCGAAATTCTGGCTACAGCAGGCGCGGGAAACTGAACCAAACAACTCAACATCTTTCTCTACAACACCTCATTTCACACACTTTCTGTAACTAAGGATAGAACTTTTAAGAACCCAATCAAAGAGTTGAGGTACATATCTGGGAACGACACGTACGGCTTGTGAATGTCTACAGGGAAGGATCTGGGCCGTTGCTTTTCTTAGTCCCGTGATTTGGATTCCGAGGAAGGAAACAAATCCAGCAAATTATAGTTGGCAATAATTCAGAGCGTTGAGAAGGAAAATGACGAAAATGACCATTATTCGTAGGAGAATAACTATTTTGTCACTAACTCAATCGGTCTCCTGTTAAAGTTGAGTGTGGGGCTTAATTAGGGCTTTGCAAGTAAGAGAAAAGAGGAAGAGATGAGCAGAAGCTTAGGTATACCGGTGAAACTACTACACGAAGCCTCAGGGCATATAGTGACCGTGGAGCTCAAAAGTGGAGAGCTTTACAGAGGTAGCATGGTGGAGTGTGAAGATAACTGGAACTGCCAACTTGAGAACATCACTTACACAGCTAGGGTACTCGTCTTTTCTCCTTCTCTGTTTGGCAATGTTAAATGTTATTTTTTTGGGGATTTTCCCCTTTAATCGCCCCCTTAAGTTCCAGATCTTTTTTATTGTCGACTGATTTTGGTTGGTTATTTCTTGGTCAAATTGCATCCGCGTCTTTCTCCAAAAGCCTAAATTTGAGTTTTTTACTTGTAATGTACCTTGTCAACTCGTTGAACTGTTTTGCATTATAAGGATTGGATTGCGGTTGAAGATTTGTGGGGGGAAATTAGGTTTCGTGTGGAAGATGTTAGTAAAGATAGGTACTAATGCCTGGCAATTTCGACTTCAAGTTTTTGCTTGTTCTGCAAATTTACTACGGGAATTTGTGAATGGAGTCAATCGCATTTCAGTAATTAATCAGAAAGACGAATGTCATTGCCTTCAGTTCTATTCTCCTCATGAAATGTGATTTCATGTTCTTGTAGTTGTTTGAGACCAATGTGCATGTGCCCAATTCTAATGATTCCTGTTTTATTTCTCAACTGTGTCTGGTTCTTACAGACATCTTTGATCATTTTTGGGGTACTGCTGTCAATCTTGGCTTCTATTCTGACTAGTTTCAACCTGACTATTCAGACATTTAGCTGCATGATTCTCAATTTGTGTCTAAGTTCGATAATTCCCTTTTTCAGGATGGGAAGGTTTCACAGCTTGAGCATGTATTTATTCGAGGAAGTAAAGTCAGGTATCTGAATGTGAACTTTTCTTCTTTGACTACATTTTGTCACATGAAACAGTTTTATATTAGTGATTAGAACGACGAGAAAAAATGCAACAGTGCAGTTTGTGACTGTTATTCTGAACTTTCAACAGGTTTATGGTCATACCAGATATGCTAAAGAATGCTCCCATGTTCAAACGCCTTGATGCTAGAATCAAGGTATTCCCCTACCGTCAGTTATGTTCGTTTAAGCTTGCATTTGCTCTGTGAACTCTAAATCGTGTCTTTTGCAACTTGAAGGGTAAGAGTGCGTCACTTGGAGTTGGAAGGGGCAGATCTGTCGCAATGCGGGCTAAGGTCAGTTTAGTGCATTCTCTTGCATTAGCAGTTAGCTGTTTTCTTTGACACTCTTCTAGTACCCGTAAATATCATTGAACTTGGTACTTTTTGTGCGAAAGCAAGTGGTTCTACCTGTGATTAACCTGTAGAAAAGATGGACTTTTTTTAGTCACAGAGAGTTGCTAGTTAATCTTATTTGTGCTTAACCTGCCAGAGAACAAGAACTAATTCTTCTTCCTTCCTACTATCCGACTTTCCCCTCTATATTGTTGCATTGCTGCCTGGCTCATTCTTGGAGTTTAATGCAGGCTCAAGCTGCTGGACGTGGAGCAGCACCTGGTAGAGGTGGTGTGCCTCCTGTTAGGAGGTAATCCGTGTACATACCACCTGGTTTTAGATCTACAGAATTTCTTAACGGCTGGCAAAGTTATGATATTCCTACCTTTGAGAACCTGAAAATTGCGGTTAAAGGTTTACACTTTGTTGAACTGCTTTGAAAGGGAGAAATGGAACATATTATCTAGGGTCGTAGCAAATTGTATGGATGTATTCAATTTGGATGTCTGTTTTTGTTCATGAGTGAACAGGTTGAAATTGTTTATATTCCTCCAAAATGTTCGTTGGACATGGATTATTCCAATGATCAAAGTTTAGATGGAAAGTCTTTGCCATACGTATTGGTTATAATGATTCTGGCCTTGTGATGTTTATCATGAATCTAATTCTTTTAGCTTATGTTTATAATGCATTGTTAAAAATGGTGGAACTTGGAAGTTCTTAGATCTAGTTCAAGGCCACCGGTTATTCATGATATTCCATTTCTGTAAATATTTAGTAGTAAAAAAATAGAATTTAACAATCTTAGTCATAGTATGAAACAGCGGATTTTATTTGATAGCGTATGAACTGAAACATTTATGAGATGTTAACTTCAAAAAAGGAACTATAACAGGATGCGAGTAGTAAGGAAAACAGGAAATGCAGATGATTGTATATGTAAAGCCTGGAATGTCAGGTCCTAAAAATTAACGGAAGTAGCCATAAAGTTCCAGGTAGCAAATGCATAGACTCCAGGGATTGGACGCATCAGCCGTGGGTCCTGTCATAACAACTCTGAAAAACCTGAAGGGCAGTAGAGCATTAGGACCAATTATAGGCCATGATGCATACTGATCTGGCTTGCATATTGTAGAATCATTCTCATGTACTCTCAGGTTTGTCCAACTCTTCCCATCCAATGAACCCTAGAGGGAGAGAAAATTTTAACAAAAAAACATTGCGAACAACAAATCCTCTTTCTTTCCAAAAAAAAAACAAAGAAGCAACAAATCCTCTTCTGATATGAACGATGTTCAGGTTTTTTACCTGAAGATTCCAAAACCTTGAGTACGCTCTTGACCCGTCTTGTCGCAAGGTGTAGTGATTGCACAAAAGCTGCAGGAATTGAGATGAATTATACATGCAGCAAGTTGATGGAAAGGTTGGTAGTTGATTGATTCAAACCTGATGATCTTGGCCTATGTCAACCATCCACCATGCACACTTATTCCCGTCTTCTTCTATCCGAGGACTGGCAAAAGAAGTGCCCTGAGACGGCAACACAATTCAATAACCAAAGCATGCAAACTAAAACAAACGGGAGTTTTTTGGTTTGTCTTAAGCTTATGGTACCTGGTATACTCTTGATACTAAAACCTTAGGATCAGTGTATCTCGAATTGGGACTGCTAGGTGTGATAGTGATCCTCTGCAAAGTTCACTTAAACTGTTAAGTCACATGCTCCACAGCATCCATGTCCTAACAGATCTATCAAGAGATTAGCATAAAAAGGTTGATGAATGATCAAAAGTTCACCTTAGCTAGAACAGGATTAACCCATTGATGTTCCCCATAAGACGTGCCAGCGAAGTACAGCACTCCGTTGCTATCACCATCACAAATGTACTGGAGTTCCTTATAACTAGACCGTCTATGCTCGAACCTTATGCTATAAAATGCAAGACCAACATTAGTGCCATCTCTTAGCAAGACTTGATGATCTTAAATGTCATCAACAAACAAAATAAACAACCAAAAGTGACATGGAACTTAGCAACCAGAAGACAATTACTTAATGAAAATGGCATGTTAGGCTACTTTCGAAACAAGACTCTAGTTCCATAATTGAACAAGCTACGTCAATTTCCAAATAGAGTTTTGCTTTCCACACTTTTTCTATAAAAGATCTCATTTGGTCTGATCAGATCAACTAGTATAAGAGCGAGAGAGAAAGAGAGTAAATATCAACAAGCAACAGAATAGGAACCATTCAGGAGACAGGTGAATCTTAAGGCGTCATTTCCATCAACGTGACACTGTTTAGCTACATTATGCTTAACTTGTACCAGGTTCAATATATGATCCAAAACCAAAAAATGAAGATCAAAAGAAGTGAGCATGAACCAAACATATGGTAATTACTTACTTTTTGTCCTTCCCCAGCTTTGCCAATCCAGTATCAGCAAAATCAATTGCTTCCTTCACCTATCATTAGCATGAAAGAGAAGTGAGGGAAATATGCATTACTTACATGTTGAAGTTTTTCTTAACGACCATACATTCTGAAAATATGCATTACTTACAAGATAATTCAAGACTTCAATGTGCCTGCACATGTTGCTTTCTCCCAACTGCAATACAGTTAGCACAAGCTCAAACTCTCATTCTGAGTGTAGGAAATTATCGAGATAACTAAATCCATGCCCGACTTACCTTTTCGAGTAAGTGATATGGCACCAAAGGAAATCTCACAAATGGCAGCAGGTCGTTAAGTGATTGAAGTCTCTCCTTGAAAAGGAACTCAGGACTCGAATTTGCAATCAGTTCATCCACCACTTCCCACCCACACACATCCTTGGCTCTCATGCACCACATCAGAATTGCATTGAGAACTCTTTCTTCTGATGTCACAGTCAGCTCTGGATGCTGCAAAACCATTATTTCTTATAAAGAGCGTTTCAAACTGTTGTACATGCTTGCAAATATCACAAACAAATACTTCCAAGTGAGTTATCGATCTTAGGCTTTTCTTCTGCCAGAGATCATTGACAATAAAAATGATAAAATTTGTACAATTTCCACCTCTAATCTTCCATTCAATGCTTCCAACATTTTAGATATGCACTAGATACTATCTTCACGTTACTTTCCAAATTACAAATCCCATCCTCACCCCGACAACTTCTGCGATAAATTGTAGAATAAGAAATAATCCAAACTGTCATTTTCCAAAAATCTTGACGATCAAATTAGTGCAAAACCAACCCTCCAAGTATGTATTGCAGTCTCCAAAAAGGATCTTCTTATCCTTCTTAAATTGTTGGAGCATTTGTACTGTGTTCTTAGAAACACTAAATGAGTTCTAATTCTATCTTATTATCCAAACAAATTGGAAAAAAGAGGAGCACCTGAATGATGCTGCTGAAAATTGTCCCATCTAACAAGATGAAGGCAAGACTTGCAGTTGTACAATAGTCGAAGTGCGTTGCAAATCTTCTCTCGCAGGTTTCTTCAATGAGTTTGCATGATGGAATTGATGAAACCACTTCCAGAATTGGACATACTGACTCCTGCAACAAAGTCAACAGTTAGCTTTATAAGCCATAGCCCAAGTAACTTGCCAAATTCGTCTGGTTCTTCGTCCATTAAACTTGTGCATAATAGAAAAACTCTTGTAGTATGACCTTCTTCCACTAGGAGAACTCCATCCCTGCATATAATATGTACATGAAAGGTATCAAATATCTTATATTCCATATAATAACAGGGATCAGTTCTTTTGTTTACAGAGGTCCGAAACCGCAAGTCACGCCTCCATTCTTTTAGTTCTAGACAGACAAGAAACATATTGTAACAGTAAACAGCGTATGATTGCAAAAAGGACAATCTTCAATAGGTTACTTGTCAAGAAACAAGTTAACTACCTCAGAAAGACATTCCAAGAGTGTCTTGAAGCACTCCTGATAAAGAAGAGTAACTCCAAATTGATCAGACAATAAGAGAAGCTGCAGTAACAAGGTTCCAAAATCAGTTGTATCTTCCAAGCTAAGTTCCCCAGTGTACATGAATTCGAGCATGATCTTGAATGCTTCTGCTGGCACTTCACTTAAATGAATCTCAGAGGATCTACTCTCACTCATTCCGTTGGTGAACATCTGATATTGTAAGATATTTATTAGAGATAACTGACTAAAAAATGAATTCATTACGAATCAAAACAACCAACATTGCTGATGATAAACCTCAGGCAGATTGGTATAAAATGAATATCAATAAAACAAGGAAACAGCATCCTAAAGTTCGTATTCTATGTAAAAAGGAAGTATTTCACAGATCACAATATTGTCACAACACCTCACCTCTTCAAATCGGCCATTGTTACAGACAAAAAACTTGTTATGAGTGAAAAGAACAGGAAAAATAAAATGGAATTAGAACATTTTGCTAGAGATTACGCATCACCAGTAGTAAAGAGCACTAAAGAACCACAAATTCCATAATCCACCACAACTCGATGAAACTTAAACTTTACAGATTGATTGTCCATGCATTCAATAAAACCACACTTGTGCCTGTTATGTTAATGTAAACATCTGCAGCAACTTTAGATCAAAAATCTTGTCCTAGCATCCGCAAATACACGAGGGACTTGAGGACAGACATTAAGAGGAAGTAAAAGTATGGTAACCTTCGTAAATGGCACACTCCATAAACTAAGAATAAGTTTATGAGGCTCAGCAACAAGACCATGACCATCAATGTAAACGCAAACATCACTATATTCTCCAGACGAATGCAACTGTTTGAGCCTCTGCGCATCTACTGGGAGTCCTGAGGGAAAGCTTGTACAATAATGAGGCCGACTGTTTGGATACAATAATTCCACAGACTTTCCATATCCAAACAGCTTTTTGTTAAATTTAAACCTTTCCATAGTCTCCTCACACTGGTTCACCAGTGGCATCACTTCAAACTGTGAGCTCAAAGCCCATAGCAAACTCAGCTGGGATTCGGATATCTATATCATAAAAACAGAAACAAAACAAACTGTCCAGTGAGTAAAAGAGTTCAAGGCAAATGAATATCCTTCTGACCATTAAATCCATAATAGGTGGAGGGAAACGATACCTGAGTCTTCCCTGTATAGATATATTGAAGAAATGCACGTAGAATTGGATAAGACACATCCTTGAGCAAAATAACATCTTCCTTTGACAAACTCAGAGGAAAAGTACCAGATGCTTTCAAGATCACCTTATGAGCTGGAAAAGGCCTTTCTTCCACACCCACAATGAAGACAACATCAGAGAGTTCCCAACTCTCAAGAAAATTTTCAAGTCCCCATTTCTCATAACTTTTCTCATGTTCCAACTCCTCTTTATCATCCTCTTGGCCCTCATATTCTCCAGAATCAACTTGCTTCCATAAGGACAAATGATTATGTGGAAATGGCAACACATTGACATTCCTATACCCTACATGTTTATCCCAGCTACTAAGCCCAACATACCGTATTCTGCAATTGGGTGTGGAATCTAACCACTGAAATACAAGATTCTGAAAAGGATACCTTCCTGTGCCAACACTGATCAGCCCATCATAAATACTGATCCAATAACTTTGAAAGGCAGAAGAGCAGCAAAGTCCAATGCCTTCCACATCAACTTCTGTCCTCCCATCTACCTCAATTTTCAACCGGCGATTCCTGTGACTCCCAAGTATGACAGTATAATGAGGACTATTGTCCCTTTTATAGTGGTAATGCTGGCTTCCAACATTCTCTCTGAATACCACAGTGACATCATTGTGAGCAAAAGCATCAAAAGCCACACACCCTCTACCTGCTTCCCTGAACTTCAAATCCTTTCTCCAAGCACACTGGAAGGGCGCTACTGTGAGGAACTTCTTCTCTTTCTCTTCTACCATTTCTGCTTCCAGGAAAGAACCAGTATTCTTCACTCCCTTGTGACTTCAACTAAACGATCTGAATACTTATAGAACTACCACCAGCTTCAGACGCTGAAAGAGATTCCACCTTGTCTATCCCCAAATAATGGACAGCTGAAGATAAAACAAAATCCAAGAGTATGAATTAAAAATTGAAGCAAAGATAGAAACTTGAGATATTAACAAGTTCCTAGCTCCAAAACTTCAACTTGTCTAATAAACGAATCCCATGACACCCACTTGGTGAAAAGACAAAAAAGAAAAGGATCAAACTTGACTAATAATTCACAATAAAACTGTTGGCTAAGCGAAAAAAAAATCGATGACTATTGAAGCATCGCTATCAGAAAGGTAGCCAGAAAAAGCCAGAACCGCCTTGTTAAAAAATCTAAACCCAACGACGAACAGCTGTTAAGTGTCCATCAGAAACTCCACGTCAATCCTACACCACAAACTGATCCATAGCCAGTGGCATGACAAAAAATATCCAACCAAAAATTTTCAGAAGAAAACAAAACAGCCCCATCAATTAATCCTTCTTAAGAAACAAAACTAAAAGATTGAAAGAAAACATTAACTTTCTGCCGACTAAATATAAAATACAAGTAAACACTATAATTTGATTCATACTCAAATCACTTGGGTTGTCTTATCTTATGCAATAACCCATAGAGGGAATCGTAGAGTCCTTTAATTATCAAGAATATATTCATTCGGGTCTTGGAAAAAAGGAACAGAACTTTGGATGGTGGGGTTCGCCTTCATTTGTCTGTTTCAAATTACCTCATGGGAAGGATCCATCTTTGCTCAGAGTTGCACATGAAAGAGATTATTTACCGTCAAACTGAGCAGGCAGCATGCTGATGTGTTTATGGTTTGGAGCTTTGGACGGGGAATGTGAAACGTGGCCGGCGTTTTGAAGGCCCTTTAGTTTCGGACACAGTCAATTTAATCCTTGGAATCCGTGTACTCTGTTTAATTAAATCCTTTTTTTCTGTTTATTTTCTTCTTTGGGATTGGCAATAGAGAAAAAGAAATTGTAGTTATTTTTCAACTATAAATTGTTGAAAATTGAAATTAAATAATGAGAATTTTATTAGTTGGGAGATATTGAGAAATTATTTTGGTCTTTGAGATGACAAAAGAGTTTGATTCAAATTAAATTTAATCTAATTTTAAATTAAATAAAACATTAAATTTTGAGTCAAATTTTAAATTTATGACTTAATTAAATTCATTGTAAAATATGTCGTTTTGATCTAATATATGAAAATTTGATCAAAAATAAATTTAGACCAAGTTTATTATAATGACTATATCTATAAATATTTGATTTTGATTTCAATTAAATTAAATTAAAACTATTTTATCATAATTAGTTGAATATGAGCAAAAAATTATACAAGATCAGGTGAGCTGAGCAGAAATTATTTTGCTTGTATCAATATCTAGGAATGTAGTAGATTTAGGGCTTGTTTAGTAAACAACTTGTTAGGTATTTTTTAGTTAAGCGTAAATTATTTTGACATGATGGATATGTTTGATAGTCAGTTGATTGAGTTGGTCTAAAGGAGCTTTTTAGCAAAGTTGCGATTATCGTACAGGACTTGGTACTGGATTGAGTTCTGGTACGATATTGTATCGGTATTAGTCAATACTGGGTACCGTTTCGTATAATTTTTTAAATTTATGAAATAGTTCATAAAATTTTTTAAAATTTACAAAATATTTCATTAATATATTGCACAGTTGTACTGAATACTTTACAAGTTTACATCAACCCTATCTCCAAAAATTATAATAATAAATAATAATCACAATTAATATAAAATAATAATATTTTTAAATATTTCACATATAAATAATAACTACAATTAATATGAAAAACAATCATCATCATACAAATATAAAAACAAGAATAATACAAAGTATTTAAAATATTACAATAATAAAATTTCATCATTTTAATAAATAATAATTACATCAAAACATCCAATAAAAAAACAATAAATATTTTGTATTATTCTTTAACTCTCAAGATGTTACAATTTACAATAAAAGTTTGTGATGAGGAAACAGTCAAGTATAAGTTAAATTTAAAACAAAAACATTAACAATTATATCACATATATAGAATTTAACATAAACACCAAATATAAGTAAAATTAAAAGAATAGGAAAAACAAAAATCTGAAATAAAATTCAATCGTCTATGCGGAGGATACCAGCTATAACTCCACTAATCTCAGTTATCATTTGGTACAAAATTTTCATTATTGAGAGAAGTTTCATTATCATTATCATTCAAATTTAATGTACCGAATGATATGGCAATACTTTTTCATCCAATATTATCTTCCAAGTCATTGACATCTACCAAATTCAGTTCTTCAAAAACTCAATCTGCCAAAAGATCAATATTATAAATAGTAATTGGATCAGTTGAGCTACTTGTACTATTAAAACTTCTGGTAAATAATAAAATTTAATTATTAGAAAGTTATAAGAAATTATATCAAATTTAATAATGATAATAACATACATTTTCCGAAGCTTTAAACTATAATGAACAAAAACAAAGTCATTCAACCTCTTATGCTACAATCTATTCCTTTTCTTGGAGTGGATCAAATCAAATGTGCTTCAATTTCGTTCACAGTCCGTTGCGCTCACACATAAACTTAAAATTCGATTTGCAAACCTTTTCAATTCTAAAACACCATTTTCGAATCGATCTAACTAAGAAAATGTAAGTCGTAAGATAACAAAAATAGCGTTATAAACAAAATAAAGTGTTAATTAATTTCAACAAAAAAAGGTAACAACTAATACCTTGAGAAAGTTTTCCTTTTTGTCGAATAGCAATTAGTATTCCAAAATCTCCATAAGACAACTAACAAAGCTCCATTTGTGAGCTTCATTGTTAACAATTGTTGTAATTGTTAAAAGCATTTATCTATTAACTTTAGCTTGCTTAGTAAGATCCAGTCTAAAATAGACACTAGGATTCAAAAACGTCTTACTTGCGAATAATGGAGAAGAAAGTTGGCTTTCCCTTCTCTCATTGATGATTGAAAGATATAATGTGTACAGAGAAGGCCTATGTTTCATATTGACCTTGATTACATCCGAGATTCTTTCTATGACTTAAAAAAAACTCATTGTTGACTTTTTTTCACTATCGGCCAAGCGAAGCACCCTCACCAAAAGCTCACAAACTCGGATAATAAATTGGTATTGAGACCAAAATTCTCTATCTTCTTGTATAATTTTACAAACTTCCACTCCAGTATTGACCTAGCATGCTACGATATAACCCACTTATCACTTGTAAACATTTGTCTTAACTCTTTCTTCATCTTAACAAAAGACTAAAGTGATAAGAAAATTGTTGTAAATCTTGTTACACCAGGACGACACAAATTCCTACCATTGCTAAATTCCTTTTTCATTAAATTTAATACCCATGCACAATTATAGATGAATTTTGTCACCTTTTTAGCTTTCTGTATAGTCTCGTCAATAACAGAAAAATACCTAGGATCTCATATATTCTCCAACATTAGGTCAATGCAATGTGCAACACAAGGTATTGCACATTGCATTGTGTTGGGACCCGATCTCGGAACCGGACCCCAACCAGAAAAATGGAAAATGGAAACGAAGAACAAAGCGGCGGAACAAATCAAACCACAAAAATGCGTGGCGGAAACATAAGAGCAAATCACAAAGCGAAACGAAACGGACAAAATGCGAATCAAATGCGAAAGAATCGAATGCGAATAGAATCAGATCAAATCAGACAAACGAATCAATCGAACTGAAACAAAAACGAATCGAATCGAATCGGATAACAAAAATGCGGAAGCAAATCGAACAAATCGAAAGCGGAATCAAATACAAATAGACCAAAAGCGGAACGGAAACTTAACAAAGTGGATCCGACACTAAACGAATGAAAGCGAAAGAAACGACATTGAATCAAAATGCGAATCGAAATCAAACCAAACAAACGAAGCAATCGAACTGAAATACAAATTCCGACATCCAATAACATACACTTATAGAAAAACTATCGTGTTGGAAACCTAAAGACTAACCTAATCCGAAACGGTATAAATTTTTTTTCTTTTCTTTCTTTTTCATTTCTCTCATCTTTATTCAAACTCATTCAAATCAAAACAAATAATTTCCACTTTTGGAAATTCAACTTTATACAAATCTCAAATCATATTAAGCTTCTTAACATGCAATTTCTCAATCTCACCTTGTTAACAAATTATATATCTTATTCTTTTCTTTCTTTTGTCATAAAAATTTCGGCAGCATAACGACTGCATTTCATTAAACTCAAAACCTGCAAATTGTTTAAAACGCACTTCTATAATTCCCAATCAAACCACACAATTTCATCGGACCACTCGTCCGGAATCCAAATCACATTATCCAATATCCAAAACACATTCATTCACACTCATCCATACACAAATCATACCCATATCTCAATTCAATACATAAAATCCATAATTCACATCCAAACACAACCCAATC
>JAOSBK010000002.1:160489-214530 GCA_027568895.1 Erythroxylum shatona | reverse complement strand
TATTATTATTATTATTATTATTATTATTATTATTACGATTATTAATTATGAGTAATATTATTATTATTATTATTATTATTCAATTCCTAATTATTATTATTATTATTATTATACAATTCCTTATCAGTATTATTATTATTATTATTAAGTGTATATATTTATTTATTTAGTTATTTATTTTTATTTTTTTACCATCATTAGTAATATTATTATTATTGTTGGTTTTGGCAGAATTTAGTGTATATCAGTTTTTTTAAATATGGGATTTGTTAACAATACTCTTATTCTTGTGTTTATTGTTGTGTTGATCAAATTATTTTTTCCCTGTTGATATTAAATAATATCATGAAATTCCTGATTTGTTTCAATTGTTTCTTAGCTAAATTCTGATGATAATAATAATAATAATAATAATATCATAACATTTTAACAACATGTCATAAATAATAAGAAACATTTATTTGAAAAGAACCATAATAATAATTATAATAATAATAATAATAGTAATTAATAATAATAATAATAATGATAATAATAATAATAATAATATTATTATTATTATTATTATATTTATAATTATTATTTATTACTTATTATTATGAATACTATATTCGAGCATGCTAATTACAAAAATTGATTATAATAATTTGCCGTAATATATAATTACAGATTGTAATGCAATTATATAATTGAATTACATATTATTATTATTGAAATAAACGGATCTGTTCTTGTATTAAGCAAATAAAATGAAAATGAATAAGCATATACAATATTAAAAAACTGTGTAGTCTTTAATGAACAACAAAACTTCTCAACTGGCTGGCTGGCGCTAGGCGCTGTAGAAAAAACGGCGCCTGTGGGTGGGACCCACAGGCGCCTCTCTGTCTTTTAATGAGCAGAGTTCATTTGCTTCTGAATCCGACGTCGTTTGTTAAATTGGACAGAGAAGGACAGAGTAGTCTTGGACAGGTGATCTGCTCTCCCTATAAATACCTCCGGGATTCGGTTCTCAACCTTTGACAAATTGGTTTCGTCTCTGTGTATGGTATTATCTACCTCTCTCTAACCGCTGTTCGCTATGGATCCTTACAAGGTACTTATACCTGAATGTGCATTCTCTGTTTTCATGGTACTTATACGTGAATGTGCATGCTCTGTTTTCATGTTTCTCTTATTGAATCTGTTTGTCGAGAACCTAATGGTTGATTTTCTTTGTTTTTTGGGATTCCGTGAATCGGCTTTTCTTGTCTATCTTTGTTGGGTTGAGATGATTTTTTCTCAGTCGACAAGCTTTCGACCTTTACGACGATGACTGGATTGTCTATTCTCATTTTTCTTTTCTTTTGTTGTTGATGGAGTTCTTTGTTCTGTTTGTTTACAGTACCGCCCATCAAGTGCTTACAATTCTCCTTACTTTACTACCAACTCTGGTGCTCCAGTCTGGAACAACAACTCCTCACTCACTGTTGGCTCTCGAGGTAGCTTTTTCATCTTCCAATGGTATAGTTTTTTGATTGCGTTGGACTTTTGATATGCGTAAATGTTATGCTTAAACTCGTTATACGTTCTTAAAGCTATATGGTCACAGAAACCTACTCGTTATCTGTTCTTAAAGCTCTATGTTTATTGTTTACAGAAACCTTCAGTATTGGTTGCTACTTGCCGTCCTTGTGCTTGTGATTAGAAGTTCTTATCGTCTGCTGAATGATACCAAATTTGGTAGTTTTGTTGAATGATATAACCTGATGTCTTGAAATTGTTATTCTTTTCGTTCTCGTTACTTGTTTCTTGTTATTGATATCTTCTCTTACGGGTTTTGTTGTGCTCTGATACTTACAGAGTAGGTGTTTCCATATTAATGAACGAAGAGTTCATTTCTCTGTTCTTCTTTTGATTAGGACCTATTCTCCTAGAGGATTATCATTTGTTGGAGAAACTTGCCAACTTTGACAGGGAAAGGATCCCAGAACGTGTAGTCCATGCTAGGGGAGCAAGTGCAAAGGGTTTCTTTGAGGTCACCCATGATATCTCTCAACTTACATGTGCTGATTTCCTCCGAGCTCCAGGAGCGCAAACTCCTGTCATTGTACGCTTCTCAACAGTTATCCACGAGCGTGGAAGTCCTGAAACCTTGAGGGATCCTCGAGGCTTTGCTGTGAAATTTTACACCAGAGAGGTGGGTAGTTCTCTGATGTTTTAATTTTGTTTTTAAGCAATGTGTATCTTCAATGCCATGAGTCGTGTCTATTAATCTTGCTAATTTCATTCATGTCATCTTGTTTGCTTGCTGATTTAGGGCAATTTCGACCTTGTGGGAAACAATTTCCCTGTTTTCTTTATTCGTGATGGAATGAAGTTCCCAGACATGGTTCATGCCCTTAAACCTAACCCCAAGTCTCACATCCAGGAGAATTGGAGAATTGTGGATTTCTTCTCCCATCATCCCGAAAGCTTGCACATGTTCACCTTCCTTTTTGATGATCTGGGTATTCCCCAGGATTACAGACATATGGAAGGCTCAGGGGTTAATACCTATATGCTTATTAACAAAGCCGGAAAAGCACACTACGTGAAATTTCATTGGAAACCTACTTGTGATGTTAAGTGTCTCCTGGAAGATGAGGCCATTAAGGTTGGAGGAGCTAACCATAGCCATGCCACTCAGGATCTTTATGAGTCCATTGCTGCTGGCAACTATCCCGAGTGGAAACTTTATATCCAGATAATTGATCCTGATCATGAAGACAGGTTTGATTTTGACCCACTTGATGTGACCAAGACCTGGCCTGAGGATATCTTGCCCCTGCAGCCAGTTGGCCGTTTGGTTTTGAACAAGAATATTGATAACTTCTTTGCTGAGAATGAGCAGCTTGCTTTCTGCCCAGCCATTGTTGTTCCTGGTATTTACTATTCAGATGACAAGTTGCTCCAGACTCGTATCTTCTCATATGCTGATACACAGAGGCACCGCCTTGGACCCAACTATCTGCAGCTCCCTGCAAATGCTCCCAAATGTTCTCATCATAACAATCACCATGAAGGTTTCATGAATTTCATGCACCGAGACGAAGAGGTGTTTGGCTGTGTTACCTCAGAATACCACTCCTAACATCATTTTCATCTACCTTAGTGAACATGGGACAAGATATATGCTCATTTACCTTAGCGAACATGGGACAAGATATATGCTGGAATTCAAATACAGTTATTGTGCTGGGTATTTTCTACTTGGTTTTGGCTATCTGTTCTAATCCTGTGCTATGTGCTATTTTCAGGTCAATTACTTCCCATCGAGGTATGACCCTGTTCGTCATGCTGAGAGGTTCCCTATCCCTCCTGCTGTTTGTAGTGGAAGGCGTGAGAAGGTCAGTTTTGTTCTTCTATGTTTTTCTTTCTGAGTTAAGATTGAAAGCCGTGTATAATAGTTTAGAAATGTTTTAATGTGAAAGATCGTTTGATATTTAGTTTATTGAAGAGGTGAATTTACTGATCAGTTTTGAGTGCTTCTTAGATTCTTTAAAGATGTAGCTTCTGCTGGTGGGATGCTAACAACTATGCTTCCATGGCTTACGCAGTGCATTATTCAGAAGGAGAACAACTTCAAGCAGCCTGGAGAGAGATACCGATCATGGGCACCAGACAGGTAAGCCGCCATTTTTGGCTGTCATTCTGCAATGAAGATTGTATGATTTCTCATGGCAATCTCCTTCGGCCTTTCTGTTATATGCAGGCAAGAGAGATTCATCCGTCGATGGGTCGACGCATTATCTGACCCACGAGTTACTCATGAGATCCGCAGCATCTGGGTATCATACTGGTCTCAGGTTAGACACCCCTTTCGTCCAAACCCTTTATTAAGAACTATTGACTGTTTCTTATTAACTGGAGATGACAGCTAATGTTTTACTCTGGCTTGCTCACAATGTAGGCTGACAGATCTCTGGGTCAGAAGATAGCATCTCGTCTTAATGTGAGGCCAAGCATTTGAAAGGTGATAAGATGTTGGAATTACGACTACAGAATACCAAGATAGAGACTGACTAACTGTGGAGAATATAAAAGTTTAATAGCGCAATTTTCATGTCAATCTGTGATTGCTTTGCTGTGTTATATAGTTATCACACAGACTCTGCTTTTGCCAGGTTATCACTAATAATTGCAACATGTAATGACATCTTTGCGGAACTGCTGTTCATGAGAATCGAGTTCTTTGTTAATCTTATTTATCTATGTTATATCTACATGATATGGAAAACTAAGAAAACAAGGTTATTGAAATCTCCTAATCTTATTAAATCAAAACTTTAATCTTTCTATTCTAAAAATATGCTAGATCAAACTCTAAATTATAAGTTTGAGACCTAATCTCAAAGAAATCAGAAATTAATTTACGTTGCAAGTATTTACTTGTTGATGCAAATTCATTTTTTGAAGTAACCAAAAACAATGATGTCTCACTTGAAGAACTCAATTTTGAAATTTTATTAATCATCCAATTTAAGGTTACAAGATTATAATAAGGTATAAATATCCTTGACTAAGTCTTAATCCTAATAGGAATGGGTTTGCAAATCCATTGAATAAAAACTAGGCTAATCCTAACAAATCTAAGAGTATTTAGCCCATTAAACCTAATCTGATCCAAGTTCTTTTAGAAATTAGCTAAACACATAAAAACAAAAACATAAGTCCATAAATAAGTACTTAGGCCTAAAATAAGAGAAAATAAATAACAAGGCCAAATTATCAAAAATGGACCTAAATGGCTAAGTGTTAGCATCTTCTAATGCCTTCTCTAATAAAGTCACAAGCTTGAGTGTGCCTTGGTGTCCCTCTATAGATGTTTTTGTTTCATCATGTACTTAATTTGTGACTTGGGTTTGAACAAAAGCTTGCATTGTTTGTCTAAGTCTTAAAATTTATTAGGTTGTAATTGAACCATTTGACATGTATAATTTGTCAGGTTGATGTGTAAGGTGTGAAACTATGTTGCAAAGACTGGTTAACCTAATGATGGCTTATGCCTTTTCATGCATATTTCTGCCTTAACCTTATGTATAACTTGGGTACGAAACGAAAATGTTGAAACAGTGACAGGGCTGACTTGTTTGGTTCATTGTTGGGTAATCATTGATTTCCAACATATTTGTGTAGAGGATGATAATGGGCCATCTTGCCCTGTTAAAGCCCAAACTCATGTCCGAACAGGTTTTGGTTATACACCAACGTAATAATACAATTTGTGAGGATAATTGAAGGAAGAGTCAAGAAAAGAGGGCCAGTCAAGTGGTGTTAGCAAGATTCAATCTTTAGGATGTCAGTACATTGTTTCACTAATCAAACTTTGTTTTAGAATCTTAAAACTGCCAAAGATCTGACGAAGTCCTATAGCTTTGGATAAGCATGGAGAATCAACTAGAATCTTACATTTTATAGAATATAAAACACAAGCCTAAACCTTGTCACTATCAATTTTAGTATTATAAATTGCCATTATTGTATTTGTATTAGGTGCATATAGAAAAATGGAAATGGACTACTTTGATAATACTTTAATGCTAGAGTATGAGCTCATCCCAAATCTTAACATCTTTGTACATACACTACAATCCACAGAGAAGTACAAAATCTGGCAGAGAGTGTTAGATCGTTTTTGTTTCTTCTCCTCCAAATGTCAGATGGTTTGGCAAGAAAGAACAAGACAAGCCCATATTTCTGTTTTTCTTTCCTCCTCTGTTAGGCCAGTCATTTACCTGAAAGCCGCCATTTTTAACTGTACACAAGTTCGGCTTAGCCACCCGACACAAGCTGTCAGTTGTCTACTCTGATTATTATAATATTAAAAAATAAACTATAGAGAGATAGAGTTGACGAGCATATTGACAGGTTTCTACTTAAAGAAAGCAGGAAGTGGCACACACATCAGCTCCATTTTTAACCAGTTGAAGAAATCAGATTCCACTCTACAGTCTCCTCTTCTTAGATATATGTATATATATATTCAGTCTACTTGTTTCAAGGTTACATCTTGGCATGTAGCGTATGCCCAACTCATGCTTCTCTATTTTCTCTGACTTGGGCTCCTGATAGTTGACATTAAATTGGCGCGAGAAGTCTAGAACAGAGGACTAGGGGGCCCAAAAATGACAACTTGGAGATGTGGGGTCATAGCGTATGAAGCTTGGAAGCAGAATCTTTTCAAACGTTTGTTTGCAAGCACAAAAGTCTAAAACGTAAACGAGAGGCTCAGATAATAACTACGGCGAGGAAAAATAAGAGAAATCTTTTTGTTAGGGAGGTGACTGCATCAGTGACAACAGCACCTTAAACGAGCATTTATGAGATCGTTTGCTCCTTCACCGCTTGAGAGTGTTAATGATTTTGCTCTGTAATATAGAGAGAGAGAGAGGGGAGGAAAAAAAAAGGGTTAAACAAGTAATCTGTTTAGTTTTTTGCATGGTGAGTCCAACTCCAAGCCTTGTTATTTATCTTTTCGTTTCTCTTGTTCTTCTTTGGTTTTAGTTCTCTATATATTTGTGCGAACTGTGGCTTTTCCTAGTAAATTGGCTGCAGATTGTGGATCTATGTGCTTATTGTTTTTTTTTCCATATTAGCCATCCTTTTCTGGTATCGATTCTGGTTACTGTCTGTCATCAGGGTAATAGAATCTTCAACAAAGTGAGAAAGTTGATATAAGAAGCGAGCCTTTTTGCTCTTTCAACAACTTTTCTTCTTTGCTCTGGAACGAGTATAATGCCCAGTTTATGGATATGTTGCTTTCATATTGGAATTTGTTCATTGATTGACCCTAGTTTCTTCTGCTGGGGTTCTTTCTGATTTCTACTTCTTTGGCAACCTTAGAGAGGATATGCATAATCTTCTTATTAATATTTGGGTTTACGCTCTGGATCACAAAGTTTTTCTACTTTGTACCTGCTAAATTTAAAGTAGAAGATGAGAAAGTTCAAAGAGATGGTGAAACAAGTAATGATCTCTTTGGAAATTTAGCGCTTCAGTTTGGTTGGTATTGGATTGTATTGATGAGGTTGAAATGATTTGGACAGATTGGTTGTTTGGAGACTGGGGACTTGAATTTTTCCTTGAAGTCTGGGTTTGTTAAACTTATATGAGCACTTCAGATAGTTTCTTCCCCCATGCTGAGATTTTGCATCTAGCAGAATATAGACAACTGGTATATTGAAGAAATATTGTCATGGAAGATGGCGTCTTATCAGCGGGTACTATGTTTGATGTTTCTCCAGGTCAGCCCATGGACTTGGACTTCATAGATGAGTTGGTACTAGATGGATGCTGGTTAGAAGCGACAGATGGCTCTGAATTCCTTAATCTTAGTCCCTCAAATTCAGCTGCTTTGGCAGATCCGTTGTTTACGCGTTTTGCTTCAGGGACCAACAACTCTGATTCATCTTCTAGTTTATCTCAAAAAGGCAACCAAGAAGACAATCAGATTCCATTGTTTCCCAGAGGCGAACATAATATTGGTAATCAATCTCTTGATCGTAACGCCTTTGACATTAGCAGATGGGGAAGTAATGCAACAGAAAGTTCTTATTTTAATAGAAGATGGTGGATTGATCCACGGCCAAATTCTGGTCCTGGAACATCTGTAATGGAAAGATTAATGAAGGCAATTTGGTACATCAAGGACTTTACAGTAGATAAAGATGTCCTGGTACAAATATGGATTCCTGTAAATAGGGAAGGTAGACGCGTCCTAACTACTCATGACCAACCATTTGCTCTCGATCCACGCTGTCAAAGGCTGGCAAAATATAGAGAAATATCTGTGAACTATCAGTTTTCAGTTGAGGAGAATTCAAAGGATTTTGTGGGGTTACCAGGTAGAGTTTTCTTGGATAAGGTTCCTGAGTGGACGCCCGACGTTCGATTCTTCAGAAGCGATGAATACCCACGTAGAGATCATGCTCAACAGCATGATGTACGTGGAACTATGGCTCTTCCTATTTTTGGACAAGAAAGCAGGATGTGTCTAGGTGTTATTGAGGTGGTGATGACAAAACAGAAGATCAAGTACAGTCCTGATCTCGAAAATGTTTGCAAGGCACTTGAGGTTTGTGCTTTCATGATATTTAGAATGCTTCCTCTGGGCACTATAGTTTGGTGAGATTGCAAATTTTTGCTTTGTTCAATATGGCTACAAGGTGATGCAACTAAAGGCTCAACTTCCCTATTGCACTTCATGAAATGAAATATCATTTGATACTGTAGTCATAATATTTGCCAACCAATCGCTTTTAGTGGTTAAGTATACCTGTCTACACAGTTCTTCATTTGGTTGCGTATGCAAGATGGTCATTATTCTTCTTTGTAACATGAATGTATGAATTGCATGTTTGAGGCTCAACGGAAAGGAAAACCATAAATATTGAGATCACTGCAGACATCTACTGCTTTTGCTCTTGCAAAGTTGTTTTTTTTTTCTGATCAAGACTTTCATATTGAGTTGAAATAGATTAATTTTACTAGCTGGCATCAGTGAATCTCAAATCAAACGCTCTCAGGGTCATCACACTATCACCCTGCTGTAAATTTGATTTTGCAAGTTCACATTTTATACAAGATTCCTATCATAAAGAGCTTCTAGCATCCTTGACGATGGTTCTGACCTCTTATCAAGGTTCTGGTTAAGCAAAAAGCTTTCCTTTTAGAAAATTCAGGTTTGACTTGAGGTGATGTATCGTCAATGTCATATTTTTATGTAATTATACCAATAGTGATTGTATAGGTACTATGTCTTCCTGTTGTATTTTCATGTTTTAGGTAGTTTTCTTTTAACCCTTTGTTCTGAAATACAGATTTTTCAAATTTCTCTTTGTTAGATGCACATGTTCTTTGTCTGAATCATCTTTAGCTGGGATTCCAGAAGGAACATACTTTCATGGTCAATGCCAAGTTACTAAAATGCCATAAGGTTACATTTTGCGTTTAATTCCCAGTACAGCAAATGATGTGATCCTCGTCCAACTTAGTCTGAAAGAGAATCCTTCTTTTATCTGTAGGCTGTTGACTTGAGAAGTTCAGAAATATGGAGCACTCTGAATGTGAAGGTAACTAAAACTAAATAAAACTAGATCAAGTTTCTAAATCCAACTCTCTCTTTTTTTGTTAATGGATAGAACTATTTACATCAGGCACATGATCAGTCCTACCAAGCTGCACTACCTGAGATACAAGAAGTTCTGAGATCTGTGTGTGAAACACATACACTGCCCTTAGCTCAAACCTGGGTTTCATGTGTCCAACAAGGCAAGGGAGGCAGCCGGCATTCTGATGAGAATTACTATCACTGTGTTTCTACTGTTGATCATTCTTGTCATGTAGCTGATCCTAGTATCCAGCCCTTTCATGAGGCATGTTCTGAACATCACTTATTAAAAGGCCAAGGAGTTGCTGGACAAGCTTTTATGACTAACCAACCATGCTTTTCTGGTGATATAACCCTGCTTGGAAAGACCGAATATCCCCTTTCTCATCATGCAAGGATGTTTGGACTGCATGCTGCTGTTGCAATTCGCCTGCGAAGTGTGCACACTGGTACATCTGACTTTGTCCTGGAGTTCTTCTTGCCTACGGATTGCAATGATCCTGAAGAACAGAAGAAAATGCTTAATTCACTATCGATTACTATACAACAGATGTGTCGGACCTTACGAATAGTAACTGACAAAGAATTGGAGGACGAAACTTCTTTTCCAGTTACTAAAGGGCTAATTCCTTCAAACAAGGGACCTGCTGCAGAAATGAAGCCAAAGAAGAAACATCCATGTTCAGAAAGGTATCCAGACAGTTGTGGCTCTCCACAGAGTTTCAATTACTGATGTTGTTGTTCTAGTATGAAATCTTTAAGATTTAAGGTTTAGTATGAAATATTTTAATTGCAGGCAACATCTTGAAGTTCATAACCAAAAAGAAAGTGCTGAAAGTGGAGAGTCTGCTTTCGCTGAAGGTAGCTTTTCTAATGTCAACATTGAGAGAACAGTAGAGAAGAAACGGATCAAGGCCGAGAAAACGATCACCTTGCAAGTTCTTCAACAGTATTTTGCGGGTAGCTTAAAAGATGCTGCAAAGAGTATTGGTGGTATGTATATTCCTCGTAAAAGAAGCTAAGCTCGACTTTCCTTTAATGTGGCTTTTGTGTTTTCTATTCAAAAGCAACTTCAGTTTCTTCCAAATGTGCTATCGACTACAGCTTACCTTAAATGCTAATGATCTAATCCATGGGTAAATTGTTTTTCAATGCTATTGTTCAGCTACGTACTTTTATTCATCTTTGAAGCATGAAACTGTTCTCTAACAAGGTAAAAAATATCATTAACGTTCTTAAATTTCAGTTTGCCCCACAACCTTGAAAAGAATTTGTCGGCAACATGGAATAACACGATGGCCTTCTCGAAAAATTAAGAAGGTTGGACATTCTTTGCAGAAACTCCAACTTGTGATTGACTCGGTAAAAGGTGCCTCTGGTGCTCTTCAGATTGATTCATTTTATACAAACTTTCCTGAGTTGACTTCTCCAAAGTTATCAAAAACCACACCATTTTCAAGTTCAGAACCAAGAAATCATCTGACGTCATCAAGCATACAGCCAGAGGCAGGTATTATCAGCTTCCAAGCTACTGCACCAAAGTCTCCTTCCTCATCATGCAGCCAGAGCTCAACTTCGAGTCATTGCTGCTCCAGCGGGATTCAGCAACAATGTTCCACAATTAATGTTGCTGCTAGTGGAGATACTATATTTAGAGAAACCTCAGGCAATGGAGTGCTGAAGAGAGTCAGAAGTGATTTAGAGCTGCATGCTCTGAGTCAAGAACAAAAGCCGATGCCGAGATCCCAGAGTCATCTATCTCTTTCAGAACACCAGAAATTTGTTAGCCTTCCACCACCTTTACCAAAAACCAGTAGCCGGTTATCTCAAGAAACTGATGGTCAAAGAGTGAAGGTCACATATGGAAATGATAAAATTCGGATACGCATGCCAAATAAATGGGGTTACAAAGATTTACAGAAAGAAATTGAAAGACGGTTTAATTTGCAAGATATAAGTAGATTTGACCTCAAGTACTTGGATGATGACTCTGAATGGGTCTTACTCACCTGTGATGATGATTTGGAGGAATGCATTGATGTATGCTGGAAATCGCAGAGCCACACAATAAAACTCTTAGTCCAAGAGTCTCCTATTCTTTCAGGGAGGTCTTTGGGTAGAAGTAATCCTTTTTGATCCTCGTAAGATACTCTGCCGTCTGAATGAGACCAGCAGAGGCCGCAATTCTGATTCATTGTGCTCGGACCGGCAGAGGCTGCACTTCGGATTCACTGAGCTCAGACTGGCACAGGCTGTGCTTCTGATTCATTGTGCTCGGACCAGCAGCGGCTGTACTTCTGATCCATTGTGCTTTGGTCAGCGGCGGCTGAAGATGGGCATTGCATATATAAGTACTGTACAAAATGTTAAAGGCAAAGAAGGTGGTTGTAGGTGACATTCAAGTTTTAAGTTGCCAGAACTAGTGAGCTAGTTGAGGTTTTTATTTTCTGAGTTCACTATCGGGATCTGTAGAACAGAAAACTGAATTACAGAGTTCCTTTTTCAGTTGGCAGTCCTTTTTGTGTTCATAAGATAGTAACATATCACCATATTCTGCTCTATATCAGGACTAGACCTCCCATTTGAGTCAATAGGAATTATGTCTCTCATTACAATGGTATTTGAGTACATCAGGAAGCCATTCATAACCTGTATAAACTATAAGACAAAGTATACTTTTCTCCAGATTTAATCCTGATTCTATTCATCCTCTTCTTAGCTTCATTTTAATCCTAATCTAATTCTTAAAATAGTTTTACAACGCGATCTTGTTATTTTAGTTAGAATTGTCTCCTTTGTTTTATATTAATTTTGGCATTTAAATAGTGAAGTTAATGTTTATTTTACTTTAAGAGATGACAAATGGGGGCTTAATACAGATTATTGTAATGGAGAAAACGTGACAGTCACTTCTCTACATTGTTCTCTTAATTCATATTTTCTGATTCATTGACTCATCCTTACCCTTGTCACTGATATTATAATTTTATGAGTACAAGAAAATTCTGTAAGCATGCTATGAGACTGCAGCTCTAGTTTAGTTTTAGGCAATAGGGTATTAGAAAGGTGTTATCTGAGCTTAGCAGGTTAGTGGCTTGTAACTTGAGAGTTCCCGGGATACACATTCTTGTTTCTCCAAGCACATAACTAAGATGGTCTTCTTTGGTTATAGGCTGACTTTATCAACTCAGCGAGGGCTGCTCGAGGGTTTAGTTCAAGGATGTCTGATTCTTTGAAAGTATGAAATCCACAAGTTTGAATGTTCAGCTGTGTTGGTAAAGTTTTCCTAAACTATTGCTGCTTTTAGATTAGAATGCCTCCAATTATTCTTACATGAAAAATCTCTCAAAATTAATTCTGACACTGATGAACTTTTCTACTAGAAGGGGGGCCAAACAAGCTCAACACTACCTGCAAACAAACATTTATCAGAATACCAGGTCATACTTACTGGTAAGAATACAGGTAGATGAAATGAAACAGCAAATGAGTGGCAGGCCAGACTTACTGGTAAGAACACCAGGCCGTGTAAGAAACCAAGTAGGACCAAGGACATGTACATTTTGAAGTAATAAATCTGCAAAAACATATATTGAGGTTAATACATATGGTCAAATCGTACAACGGAAAGAAGAACAGCTTCTTGTTTTAGTGCCATTGATATAGGAAAAGATCACAGACCACAAAAATTTGTGTCTTGGAGAAGTGAAGAACAACTACACCCACTAGCTTTGTCAATGTGATTCCGCTGCATAACAAAACCACACCAATGTTTTTATCCAACACTGTCCATTTTAGACAAGCTTCATTTCAGAGTTTAATGATCTAAGGTCATTAAGTAGTCTGCATGCGTCCTTGTATGAATCAAAACATAAGAGGTAGAAGAAGAACCTCAAGACAGAAGCTCCCATTGTACCCAAAGCTTCCCTTACTCTTTGGTCTCTGGTTCCAACACTTGCCTGTATTGTGAGAAAACAGCAAAACAAACAGAACATTAAGCTTGAGATTGGGACGCATATGATCTGGGCAATTAAGACCATTCTGATTAATGTTGCACAGTAAACTTCAAACAATCATAGGTAGTGCAGGACGAGAGTGAGGGACTAGAGGTTTTAATACGAACCATGTAAGCATGTGTGATATGTACACAGAACTCAATACCAATTCCTACTGCCATTACAAGGTTAACAACAGAAATTGCATTGAGTTGAATACCCAGAAATGCCATGACACCCTGTTGAGTCTCAGCTTGTAAGATAAGTTACAGGAAGCAGAAAGAACTGGCAACTTATTTTCAAGGAAGAAGTAATACCATCATATCCACGATAATCATTACCAAAACCAGTAAAATGATTGCTGAACTCCAAAAACTACATTTAAAGAAACATCAAACACATACAATAGATCATTAGTCTATCTAAGCTATTGCTGAACTCCAAAAACTACATTTAAACAAACATCAAACAGATACAATAGGTCATTAGTCTATCTAAGCTCGTGTCCAAAGAGGGCGAAAATTTCAATAATCCTTATCAAGGAAAAAGGGAAATACTTACCTAAGTGTGAAAATCAAGCAAACTACAAAAACAACACCTGTCAGAACATCAAACAGATCCAATCAATCCTTTGTCGGTAGCAATTCTTACAAGTTGATGAATGCACATCCACATTAATCATTCATCAGATATCAATGCTGGGAGAAATGCTATCAGCAAGGAAAAGGAAGGATGATAGAAGACCACTAGACAGTTTCAGAAAACCACAATGGCATCTCCTTGGTTTTAGAAGTCAAGCACCAAAATTTCACACAAAGACACGAAAATAAGGAAAAATGTCCTATGTGTGAATGATAGCTGTCTAGATATAGTCAACTATAACTGCCATTTTATTGCTGTCATATATTATGTAAATACATGCCTTTTTTAGAATAGACTCTGTTGTAATTACGGGATATAATTTGCTGTAATTGAGCCATATGATCTGTTGTAACAACTCTATTTAATCAAGAGAAATCTCAGGCTATGAGCATTCAAACTTTTATACAAAAAACTCTGTTTGCTGTGTTCCGTTTTGTTACTATGGTCCGTTTCAAACTGTCTATATAGTTTGGATTCAAGTGGTACAACAAGGCAAATTTTGAAGGATGCAGCATAATCTTCATTGTAAGCAATATATCGATTCTGTAGAACATAAAAGGCTATAGAGTGATGAAAAGGTTACTGACCGATTGCTATAGCTAGGTTGATCATTGCAACCCTCCAAATATCAAGGTATTGTTCAAAAAATATATAAAAGACTGAGTATGGAAAGATCTCCATCTGCAATAGAAAAGACATGTAGAATTAAGAGATGGCATCATCATTCTGGGCAACCATTGTTTGGTAAAATAGAAGCAATCATGTATTAGCTAATTAGAGTACTTGGAGGCATTCTAAGAAGCAATAGTTATGAGAAGTAAAACTGCACCAATACAACTGAACATGGCTCAAATTTGTAGATTTCATACTTTCAAAGAATCAGACATCCTTGAACTAAACTCTCGGGCAGCCCTAATTGAGTTGATAAAGTCAGCCTATAACCAAAGAAGACCATCTTAGTTATGTGCTTGGAGAAACAAGAATGTGTAGCTGGGGAACTCCCAAGTTAGAAGCCACTAACCTGCTTGTTGAGAGGCGTATGATAGGTGCGGAAAGATGAAGCTCGGATAACACCGTCCTCATAGCCTATTGCCAAAAACCAAAAGGAAAATTAAACTGGACTTGCAGTCTCATAGCATGCGTACAGAATTTCCCTGAACTCACCAAAATTATGCTATCAGTGACAAGAGTAAGTATCCAACTCAACGAACCTCTTAGATCCAAACTGGTAGTGTAAGCACCATGGCCACCTTTTGAACAGTCTGAAGAGGGCAGAGCATTAAGGAACCAAGGGAGTTTCTGCTTAAACTGTAAAGTAGATGGACGACCATCATTTAATTCTGAATGGAGGAAGCACTGAAAAATCACAAGACTTTTCTCCGATTAAACTCTTGTTATATGAAAGTATAATCGACTGAAAGACCAATTCCAATTACCGTAGTACAATCTGCGCATTCTCCACTAAGAACACAATCAGTATCAGGAGCACAGCATGGAGGCTGAACAAGAAACAAATATGTTATCATACTTCTTAACATGTTCAATCATAATCTCTAAGAGGATTCATACATCTTTAGAATAGTGAAATAAGAAGTAATCATCATGACTTGAATCCTTAGTGACTAATGAGGATCACTATTTTATCATATGACAAGGGGAGATCAGTAGTTTGTTTGCCTTCATATTTCAAATTAAGATCCACTAGTGTCTTTAGCATAATATGCATATCTGACTGAGACTGACTTGTATCTATCCAAGTTACCATTTGCATCCTTAGATTTTTGTTTAATATCACCTGATCATTGGGAGGACAGTAAGTTCCATTTGCGAACTCACGGCAGCAACCATAAGCCTCTGGTGATATCCATACAAGAAAATCATCGAGCCAAGAAGCAGCTGGTTTAGCAATATAGGTGGATTTAGGAGACATGGAAGCTCTTGCAATCTGCAGAAGCAAGAAGATAAGATAAATTTATGTCAAAGAAACAACACTTGCACAGATTTACAAGAAGGCTCCATTGATCAGGATCAAGGCAACTACAGACATGAAAAGGGCCATGGAATTAAACCTTAGAAGATTCTTCACTAAACCATTTTTTTTTTCTTTAGGGAGTTTTACTCTTCCCATGTTTATTTGGACACCAAGCACATTATAAGAAGCAAATATGTTAAGGTTTTTGCACATCCACATTTCTATACAATGGTAACAGACTAATAGCAAACTGCAATATGGATATAGATCAGAAGAGAACATTAGCTTCCAAAAGAATCAAATATCTCCAGATAGGGCTCTTGATCATCTAAAGTGGCGACATGAATGTTTCCTCAAAAATATGAAGTCATCAAGAAAATGTGTGCTTTACCTCATTCAAAAGTGAATTTGAATTACATTGACTAATGGAGCATAAGTTATTTGTTTGTGTTGATTCTGAGCTGCAGAGTACAGGGACATGTCAATTTGAGGATAATAAACACCCATAACATCAAAAAAAATAACTTTTGCAAACGAATTCTTTCTAATAGCATTATAGCAGCAAATCAGCAGATATAAATTAACTGTTTTCAATCTCAGACAATAGGTGGTTTGGTATATCTAGAAGTTGAAACTTTTAAGTAATGCTCAATGGCACTCTATGTAAAGGATCACCTGTAGTTGAAGTTCTTCACAACAAAATACAATGGGGCCCCGATTCTGAGATACTCTGAGACATTCTGAAAATAGCCCTGGAAACAGAATCCACCTTCAGCCTCACCAATCAACCATTAGATGGTTACAGACACTTTGCAAGAGAAGTTATCAGAAAGGGGAACCTGAAGATATGAATCCTTTGGAAGAACAGTTTGCTGCTCCAAACCAGGTTGAACCCTGGTGGTTAGTGCCTGTAAGTAATGCAAATATAAGGAAGATCAAAATCAAGGATTTGCAAGAAGTGAAAAATCCATAAAGAATATTCAGCAACTCACGGTACTAGCCAGCGCAAATGCAACAAAGATGGCAATGACCATTATCTTAACTCCCAAACGACCGAGAATCTGTGCATGAACATTCTAAAACCGAACAAGAAAAAGAAAGTGTCAAACCAGTAGAAACACAATGAACTGAAAAAGGAAACTGAAAAAAGAAAAACTTCAAGCTGGAAAAGAAAAGAGAACTATGTGTCTGTTGAATCATCAATATTGAGGGTCTAGCTCAAGAACTTCTGTCATGGTGATTATGAGATTTAATCAAGAAAGGAATTAGACCTTCATATATCGAGCAATTAATCCAGATTGTCCACCAGTAGTGCCTAATTTCCATATAGAAGTTCCCAGTTAGAGTTGATAAATAATATCTTCATAGAAAACAACATATCAAGCACTTAAAATGTACTTTTTATGTTTTTATGTTAGAGTTTGATTATACCTGCATCAGAGCCTGTAATTGACGAAGAAACCTTGAAACATGGAAAGCAATCAACCCTATTATCACTGGCTCTAGAACAGTCCAAAGATATTAATGCAACAAAAGCAGTAACTTGAAGGAAGAAGTCCAAAAGAACAGCCAGAGCTGCAGCAAAACAATGCAAAAATGTTGTGATATTTTGGAAAGAGTAAAACATAAAACAGTTCATTTATTATCTCAAGGAAAACGATTAACAAATCTGACCAGCAAACATGGAGAACACACGACAAGCAGGCATGGTAACAGAAGCCCCAACTGCAAATGCTGAAACTTCAGCAAGACTAGCAAGTGTTATGGATGGTCCAACTTCTACAAGGGCGTTGCTTATTCTTCCTTCTAGAGGCAACTCCAGTGGTTGTCGCTTAACAGCATGCACCAATATGCACATATTATCAACACCAACCTGGTATGAAAAAGATTGAAAGACTCGTTAAATTTGTGCAAAATGTCGGGTCGACCAATATCAAAGTAAGGGGGCATATAAGCAGAGTTTTATGCAGTAACATTAAGCAAAATGATGCCTAGTGCAGAAGAAATGGTACAGCAATGTAAGTCCACAAGGTGGAGGAGAAAGAAACTTACAGCCAATACAAGAAAAGGGATGACTTCCATGATGATTAGCGTAGATTTTACTCCAATAGCACTGAAAAACCCTACGGATCCCAAAACAGAGAGAATAACAAGCACAACTCCAGATAGACCAAGCAGTACCTGGAATTTTAAGAAATATGTTATAATGATGATTGAAATAAGGAAAGGTGAAGTTAAGAGTTTACCTTAGATGAAATATAGAAGGAATACAAACGAGGAGCACCACCCAGAATAAGTGATATGTAGGCAAACATCACAACATAGCTTATCTGAAACAAAAATGGTGATAGGAAGTGATCATGTCAGTTCAGATTAAACTTTGATGGACGTGTGCACAGGTCCTGAAACCTTTTATTTGCACATCCGGGACAGGATAGCGAAGAGAAAGAGAGTACTACCTACCAGTATTGTTATTACATCAGCAAAGCTTTCTCTTTTCAGCTCATCCTCCAAGGATCTTTCGGACGAGAAAGATAGTGTAAGGTTTTTAGATAACACCATTGGCAATAGTTCATCCTGATGCATTAAAGAGCAAGGAGATTACCAAAAAGAAGGGAAGTTCTATCCTTGAAACCAGCGCTCAAAGACCTGAAATGCCCCAACATAAGACATGGAATCAACCAAACAAAGCACTTAAAGAAGGACGAACCTTGGCCAATTGAATAAAGGCCTCCTCCCAAGCAGCAGCAATGGCAGTTTGATTACCTTCCCCATCCATCACATTGTTTACTGGATATGTTACTATAAATGCAGAGGCCTTCCAAATGAATTCACCTTAGTATTCTATGACGTATTTGCCCATATTAATTATGTTTTTTGTAGAATGAAGAAGATACCTCTGAATAATTGTTCCCCGAGAAACCTCCCAAAGCAGTGCTTGGGTCCAGAGGGCCTTTGAAGGCACTCAAACATCTTTCATCAGAGCTATAGTGCTGCAATAATAGCCATGATCACACTGTAAACCACTTCTGATTACAAATCATTGTTAATGGAGGTCCAAGGGTATACCTCTAAACAATACTGCACGTGGTCCAACCCGTAGTTAGCATATTGTTCAGGATCCATCTGAAAAAACTATTTGCCACAGAGAGGAGAGGAGAGAAAGAAAGAGGTATGTGTCAAAATTTTAACAGATTAAAAGTAACAAAAAATGCAAATGCAGGTAAGAGATGAAGATATAACCTGTAGAATACTTTGAGTACTGCAATTTTGGTCCAGAGGTTTCAAACAAATGTCAGTCAGAGATATCATCGAACCAGAATAGTTTGCTCGGATTCCATCAACCTGTCAAAGATTGGAACACTTCTGAATCAGAGATTCCAAGCTACACTTCACTGACCATCTTCTGTAGAAGTTCACAATCTTCAGGAATCACATTACTACCTTTTTTTGCAAGTCAAAAAGTAACTTGATGTTCTCGTCTGTTATAATAGTTGGTGATTTTCCATGAATATCTGGAACTGTCGCTAAGATCAGCTGGAGAGAAGCTAATATTAGCTTTCCCAAAGCCTCGAATATTTCATTTCTTAACCTTAGTAACCTCCACTAAGTAGCTCCAAAAAATTAAAAACATGTGTAAGTAGGAAAATTGCAGAACCTGCTCAATTCTGTAGAAAGGAGCAAGATGACTGTCAAAAAATTGTTTCTCTGCAGCAGCTTTACTCCCTGGCGCCACCCACAGCTGAAAAACTACATTTCTTAGCAGATGTAGTACATGAAATATATTTGCAGAAAACGATAAGCCTAAACCGACAGAATTCGGGTGTCGAATCGTACCTTCGGAGGCCTTGTCTCCACCTTAAAACGAATAAGACCAACACAAAGAACAAGAACTACAGACAATGACAAGCACAAAACAAGGATTCGATGATGGACGACCCATGTTCCATAACTCCTGCACGCAAAGAAACAACAAGGTTGTTCACCTGACACTAGTTCAAGCAGTGATTTCTCAAGGATATACCTGTAAAACTTTGACATATATCCTTGTACAGTGGAGAGCTGTGTCGTATGTGAAGTTTGAGCAGGATCTTCATTTACCTGATGGTCATTAGAGGAAGAAGGCTTAAACAAGAGCAAAGAGTAGGAGAAGAAAATTGCAAATCATACTAGCTGAACGATGAATCTGTAACCAAAACTTTGAATTGAGTTTCTTGATTCTATTATCTGAGGTAACAATCTAAAAGTCACTCGTTAGGACCTCATCAGGTTGACTTGTAGAACGTTGGTTGCTTTCTCTTTTCCGGTGAAAGAAACTCCAACCCAGAAGTATGGAAACCAATATAATGTAGACGATCGTTACAGCAAGGTCTATACATTTGACCTGCAGTGATAAAAGATTGAAACTTTAGACGACTTATATGCTTGGATGTACTGTGTAGAAAAAGTTCCGTAAATCGTCACCCTTACCTTGAGAGGACCAATCCTCACGGTACAGGAACCTGGTGCATGCTCTGTCGGAGGAGCCTTGTTCTTACAACCAGGAGACGAAGGGCAATCGCCGCAAGAACAGCCTAGTGAAACGTCAGAGCAGGAATAGGCAGTTACGTTCATTGGTCTGATTCCAGATGATCTCGGAGCAGTGGACTTGAATGTAATGGCAAACGGTGATCCTGGCATATTTGGATCCGCTCGCTCGCCAAGAAACGCGAACCAGTCTGCCAGAAGTAATCAAATGGAGAATCAGATCAACTGTTACAAGTTTGGATCTTCTTCCCCTCACAGATTATTGCAAGTGATCATAGAACTGAACCAAACCTTACCAGTAAAGTTTTGAGCACCACCACCAACAAACTCAATAGCTCGCATATTCATAGTGCCAAACTTCACCTCCATACAGGAGTCAAACAACATTTCACCAAAAGTATCGGCTACATAAAGATCAATCTTTTCGACCGTCATATTATTCTTAATCTGAAAACAGAATGATATCCATGAGCACAAAGAAGAAGTTGTATACATTTAATCAAGTGTTGGGAATAGTTTCTATTGCGAAATCATTACAAATTTGACAAGAATCTCTGACCTTGGAAACTGAAGTCACGTTGAGAAATAAGCTCTGATCAGGAGAGCAGGTAATCTCACAGAACAGATTTAGAAAATTTCTCAAGCAAGCTGGACACCCAACAAGGAAAGGAACTGCCTGTGAAACAGGTACTAAGATAAGTTGTAATAATTCAAAAAGAAACAGAGATTACAAAGTATTAGTGGCAATCCACTTACTTGCTGGGTATTTGATCGAAGAATATCAAACTGAGCTTCTGTGCAACAAATATTTCCAGTAATGGTAGGGCACAAGCTCTGAACTTTTTGCGCAAGTCGTGGGTTTGGCTGAGAAATATGAAGAACAAGGATGGAATTGAGAATAAATTGAACCTCCTGTGACTGTCCAATCCTGATATTAAGAGGTTATGGTGTATATACATACCTTCGTTGAAGGGACATTATAAGGACAGGTCAAGGATTTTCCATCATCTCTTGCACCACAAATGTCATACATGGCGCAGTATCCTTCCGAATGCCTTTGCTCTGCAAAGGTTAGAGGCGCAAAAAGGGCCAATAGCTTCAACACGAAGAGCCATTTCCTGCAGAACCCCATTCCAGAATTTGAAGTAATGAACAGGAGGTTACTGAATGAGTAGATCAAAGTGTGTTGAAGATAAGTTGAATAACTTTCCTGAAATTTCTCCACCAGCATTTAGATATCGGGTATAGATTTAGATAGGGATTGGTATATTCAATAAAGAGAAAACAAAAGATCTCATCATGATTTAACCGAATGGACTCAAAAACTCTCCTCAAATTTCTCATAGATACGCAAGTAAAATGAAATATTTGGTGATTTTGCATGCACATCTGAAACTGCGGTAAGATCATCTGGAGAGAAGCTAATATTAGATTTCCTAAGCCTAAAATATTTCATTTCTTAACATTAGTAACTTCCAATAGCACAACAAATTAAAAACATGTGTATTTCTCTGCACCTGCTTTACCCACAGCTGAAAACTACATTTCTTGGCAGATGTAGTACATGAACTATGTGAGGCTTTAGAACTCCAGCTGATCTTAACGACAGTTCCAAATGAGCATGGAAAATCACCAAATATTTCATTTCTACTTCTTCCCGCAGAAATCTTTCAGCAAGTTGAAGAGCTAGAAGGAGTTGTGATAAGAGAGGAGAAAATGTAAGTTTTATCTCCTCATCATGCATATGGTATGGTCCATTTAAAACGCTTTACCCTACCCACTATATTCGGTTGCCTAACTACCCTATTCACACTACCTTTGTGATGGACGAAGCTATGAGTAGGTTTGGTTGTTAAAAAACGCAAGTTTGGATCCTATTCTCACCTAGCATCAAGAGTACACCATCGGTTGTTGCTTGAGGAAGAGGATAGAAATTAGAAACTCAAAGCTAAAAAACACGTTCAGCTCTTCGGTGGATCACACGGCAATGGCTGGAGGTATATGGTTATTTATGGTTACTTCCGCTGCTTGCTCCATTATATATACGGTTATATATTGTGTTTGATATGCATGAATTTTATACTTGAATTTTGTATGAAATGCATGCTCCCACTACTGTTGTGGTTTAATATAAATAATGCAAATAAATTAAATAATAATGCACAAAATAATTAAAAGAATTTTTGCATGTATAATAAGCATGAATTTATGCACACAAAATTTACAATTAATCACATGTAATTTGTGCAAAATTAAACAATTCTTATATGCATGTCATAAACTTAAATGCTAATAATAAGACATACATAATTAAAAGGAATAATTTTAATCAAACTCAAAAATGATTTTACAATAAAAATCACAAGATTAAAAGTTGGATCAGAAGTAGCCCAAGCCCAGTCTGAAGTAGCCCAGTAAAAAAAAAAAGAAAAAAAAAGTATCGTCTTCAACCTCAAGTCAGGTCGGGCGTGACCCGGATGGAACCAGTCGGAGTTTGACACACAGGGAGCGCCAAATTTGACGGGAATCGCGGCGGTGGGACGACGCGAATCGGAGGAGACGTCCAAAACCCGAACATGCAACGATTCCCGAAGGATAACGTCCGAAGCTTCACGTATGGGTCTATCACTTAATTCTCTCAATGAAGATGTGTCCTAATCTACGGTGCAACAACGTAGAGAATTCTTCATTCACAACACATCGTTTCAATTCAGCAGGAACATGCATCGAATTATATGCATCAGTATTTTGTAGCTGAAGGGAATAGAGACCATCAGATAATGTACCACAACCAATAACTTTCGATTCATAATACAAACTGAAACTAAAATCTAAAAAATTAAAGAAAAAATCAAACGGTACAAGTCTGGATACAGAAATCAAATTGGGAGAAATGTATGAAATGCATGCTCCCACTACTGCTGTGGTTTAATTTTTCAGAAAAGGCAGCGAGAATCACCGAGAACCAATCCTGAATTTCTAGTTTGTTTTCTGATGGTGATGAAATACTGTAAACTAAATTCACAATTCCTTCTTCTTCTTCTTCTTCTTCCTGCAGGTCAAGGACTAAAAGGAGCTGCGATAAGAAAAGAGGCAACGACAAAGGCTAATTTATAGTTTGTTTTGATGGTGACGAAAAACTAAATTTACGAGCTAATATAAATTTATAATGTCTAGTCTTTTGTAGCACATGGCTAAATTGGGTCATGGCATTTCGTCAACTTTTCATGTTTGGAAGGAGATTCTTGACGCTCTCTTTTTGATCATCTAGGTTGATAATTAGTTTAATCTGAAAATTACTTAAAATATTTAAACTTTCAATTTTTTTCAATTATAGTCCGATATTATCTGTCGTTCTACCGATGCTCTTAGCCTTTTATTTTTTGTTTATTCTTCTCAAACTACTCCTCGCATTACATTGTACTATATTGGTAATCTTTTCATTTTTAGTTTGTTCTCCTGATACTTTTAGTGTGAGACTGTCGAGGTTGCATAATTTAAAAATAAAAAAATAAGGGTGTCGAGAAAACAAACGAAAAGTGAAGGAAAGAATTGAAATCAAAGTGTAAGATTGTTGGGACTGCATAATCTAATTTAAGTTTCTTTCATTAATTTTTATTTGTTGTGTTAATTTTAGATATAACCCTTCCTCCCAAAAGGTCTAGCAAACAGATCTCTAGTTTTCTTGCGAAATCTACACGACAAACTTCTTATGTGCTACATCAAACCTACTTCTCTAGAAATTGTAGCTATAAAACATGCAACTTTCACAATCATCATTGAATGCTTCATTGATAAAATTTAAGGCATTGACCATATTCTGTTCCACAACTTAAGGATTACCGATTGACAAGATAATCTCCAAAATTTATTATCTCTCAGATGCCTATAATCTTAATGCACTTTCAAACTGCTATTTGTTGATCCTTAGTGCTTGGATGACTGTAATCCTAACGCACATACAAATTATTTTGTTGTTGTTTCACTATCTTTTTTGCTATTTACTGAGAATTATTATTGGACTGCGTTTCTAATGTATTCTGTCTTATATTGTTATCTCTTGTTCTCGTTTTATTTACTCAGTCAGTAATTTCTTTTTAATTCACATACCTACTAGTTGTTTTCTAACATGGTCAGAGTTTTTTCTTTTTAAATTTTCATTGATTTACATTAATTTATATCAAATTTTGTAGTTGTTATATTCTTTATTTAAATATTATAACAAATTTTATTTTATTTGTTTGAATCGTCAGTTTTTCCTTTCGGTCATGCATCATATATTTTCAAATTTTTCCTCGAAATTCTAACTTTAATAATATTAAATTATAATTATACATTTTAACCGTTTATAACAAAACCATACTCTTTAATTTCCAAGTTCAACCGGACATATAAGTTTTTCACGTTTACGCAATAACCACGGGACTTGATCCTCTGGTCCACTAACTCTGGACCAATCTTGTGCCAATCCTGTGCCAATTTATCTCAGTTATTTATTTATATGAGTCTCACATAAATAAATAGTTGAGATGAGTTGGCACATGATTGGTCCAGAGTTAATGGACCAGAGGATTTGAGGGGAATAACTACCTATTAGTAATGCGTCATGCGTGAGGCCTACGTTCTTATTAAACACATGTCAAGATAGCAGTCTTATATAAATAAATGGCTGAGATGAATTGACATAGGAGTGATACACACATAAATAAATGGTTGAGATGAGTTAGCACATGATTGGTCCAGAGTTAATGGACCGGAGGATTTGAGGAGAATAACTACCTACTAGTAATGTGTCATGCGTGAGGCCTACGTTCTTATTAAACACATGTCAAGATAGAAGTCTTATATAAATAAATGGTTGAGATGAATTGGCATAGGAGTGATACAGAGTTAGTGGACCATAAGATTTGAGTGGAATAACCACCTAGTAGTAATGCGTCATGCGTGAGGCCTACGTTCCTATTAAACGAGTCCAGATCTCCTGTCCAATATTGCCCTGTCTTATTCTGTCGAATGAATCTCAGCCATTTATTTATGTAGGTCCCGTGTAGGTCTTGCGTGGACCCGCATAAATCTCGTAAAATAAATGACTGAGATTTCATGAGACATAATAAAATAGGGTAATCATCTCCTATTAAACGCATGTTAAGAGAAAGCGTCGGTCAACTTCGCTAAACCTATTTTTACGTTAGAACTTGTACAGTTGGCATTCAGACAGAGAGAGAGAGAGAGTTGTTTGAAGAACTTGTTCATATTAAGAGATTGTGCCGTAGCTTCCTGAAACCTACAAGGTGACTCCGTTTCAGTAGACTTCAAAGAACTGTACTATTACAGAAGTCAAAGAAAGAACGCGAGAATGCAGGAACTTGACATGGCAGCGGCCAAGTTACTGATTTCGAATTGAAGAGAGTAGTCAGAAGAAAAGAACAGACTTTTACCTTAAAATACAGTCGAAAGAAAAGAATAGTCTTTGGAATCCTTGTATGTTTGTACAGTTGTTCTTTCTTAAATTCCTCGCAGAGTTCATACACATAATCATTGAGCAACCTTACTTCCAAACATCATATCGAGATCGAGATGTATGTGCGTGACCCACCAACAGACGACAACCACATCGTATTGGAACAGCAGATTATTTCGCAGTTTTATACGTTCTGGGTTTGACCCAATTCTCCATCACTTAGAATATCCTGCAAACAAAACCCCAATTTCCATTTCATTGCTATTCTTACTCAATCCTAGTAGCAAATTCTCTGAAAATCCCAAATCTTTGCGTCATTTGTTGATTCACTAATATATTCTCCTAATCTATTTGCAGAGCCCAAATCCTTGCTGGTTTTTGGGTTGTTAACAAGTTCCTGAACCTTGGTTACTAATCCTCTGCTGCAGAAACATGGTATAATTTCTACGTGGAAATACAAAACTCATACATGAATGAAATTTTATCAGATTCAAGTTCAATTCCGAGATATACAAAATGCTGAACAGCCAAAATTTCATCCAAGTATCAGAACCTAACAGCTGCTTTGGTGGTCTTAACATGATTAGGAGATCTAAGGTGGTGGGAGTGACCAGTACTAGCAGCAGAGCGTTTATGGCGGATTGTGCTTTTCTTAACCTCTTTGGGAGTTTCCTTGATGGCATCTACGTATTGTAAGGTATCCAGAACTTCGTCCATGGAAGCTCTATTTCTCGGGTCCTGCTCCAAACAGCGTAAAATCAGCTCAGCCACATGGATCGAAGCTGCAACAGGGCATTGCCCTTCAAGTCTTGGGTCGACTATCTTCTTCACCTTCCGTTTATCAGACAAAAATGGCGTGGCCCATTTCACCAGATTTTGCTCACCGCCCGGTCGATTCGGGTCAAAGATCGTTCGTCCTGTTAGCAACTCCAGTAGCACCACACCGAACCCATACACGTCACTCTTGACGTACAAATGGCCTGTCAATTTGTCAAACACAGAGCGCGTAACTAACTATCACATGTATAATAAATACATTCACCTGAAGTTGCGTCCAAGTGAAGTTTACCTGTAGCGACGTACTCAGGAGCTGCGTAGCCGTAAGTGCCCATAGGTCGAGTTGTAACATGAGTGTTGCCTTCTCCTGGACCAAGCTTCGCCAATCCAAAATCAGACAACTTGGCGTTGTAGTCCTGCAAATCAACGTAGGTTTTAGTCAAGAAGGTGAAACAGTAATGGTTAAGGAAAAGAATAGTGAAGTGTATACTATACCCCGTCCAATAATATGTTAGATGCTTTGAAGTCACGATATATGACACTATTTTCCGATGAATGCAAGAAGGCCAGACCTCGAGCAGCTCCAATGGCGATTTTAAGCCTTATGTTCCACGGAAGTGGTTCTGCTCCCCCTGCATCAATAGTACCGAAACGCACACAAGTTTTAGCGTCAAAGCCTGATTACATATGGACGAAACGCTTGTTCTGCTTCTTACTTACTTCTGAAGAGATGCTTCTCCAAGCTCCCCTTTTGCATGTATTCGTAAACCAGAAGAAATTGTTTATCTTCCCAGCAATACCCCAACAGTTTGACGAGGTTCGGGTGAGAAAATTTCCCCAAAAACTTCACCTCTGCCTGTAGCAATCATTACTTGATTATTAATCACCTGATTAAGCAGTGTTAATCCTCAGATACATAGACGAATCATTACCTGCCACTCCTGCAGTCCTTGAGGACTATCAGGGTTGGACTTCTTCACTGCGACGGCAATTCCGACACCAACCTTTGACGGGGCGTAGGTTGTTTCGTCAACCCAACCCTTGAAGACTCTTCCAAAACCGCCCTCTCCGAGCATGGTATCGGGTCTAAAGTTCCTGGTTGCAAGCTTAAGTTCTGCTAAACTGAACATTTTGAGGTTGGGTGTGATCTTGTTAGTTTCCCCATGCTCCTTGGAAATCTTGACTTCTTGAACCTGGTTGCTATTGCTAATACTTATGTTGGAGGACGTCCCGACGGAGGTTTGTTGTTTGCTGCTGTTCCTCGATGTTTCTGCTCCAACTCCATCAAAGATAGAAGACAGGAGTTTGTTACTTGTCTGTAGACTACAGTTATTACTTCTAATCAACAGATCGAAAAAGAGATGACCATGTGTACATATAATTATACCTGGAGTAGACTTGGTGAAGGTGGTACTGGTGCTGTGGTGATCGACAGGCGTACTTGCAAAACAGTTTCCCATGACGATACAAACAAAACTGGTCTTTGATCCTCCGGAGCTGAGTTGTATGTAGTAGCCGATGAATTTTGAGTCTGGAAAGCAAAGTCAAGAAGAAGGAACCGAGAAGGAACACAAGTAGGAGCTGATTGACACCTGATCACAGATAGGTTTCTCTCTAATCCCAAATGTCTTTCAATACGGTTATGTTGAAGGGTTCCATGTAATTAAAGTCATGAAAAGGAAATTGATCAAGTCTACTCTTAAATATATAAACATTTTTTTATTTTTAAATGCATGTTACGAGAGAAGGTCGGTCAACCTCTTGTTTCGTTAGAACTTGTCAAGTTCGCATTCACACCGATTAGAATAGAAAACCACGCTGAAGAACCTGTTCGCATTAAGAAATTGTGCCCTGGCTTCCTTAAAACTACATCATGACTCTGATACATTAGGTAGCTAAGAAGCACAGTCAATAAACACGGACATAAACATAGGGCAATATCAATTTCTAAAATTTGATCGACATGGACACGATATATATATTATAAAATTTAAAATTAAGAAAAAATTCAGTATTCATAATATGATATATATATTGATTAGAGTGTTTTAAAACTTCCAATATCTTGATAGTTCATACATATTTAATACTTTGTAAATATCTCTCAAAAAATATGGAACATATATTCCATTAAGCCGTGTTCGAGCAGTCTTCAAATGTGTTCGAGCCGTATCCTAGCTGACAAAAATTATTTTTTAATTCCGACACGTATACACATGTGTTCACCGCGTGTCAGTGAATATTCGACACAGACATATATCCGACACACATTTTGCCGTGGCCGTGCTACATAAGTAGGTAGACTTCAAAGAGCCACCGTTTACTGCGCATTACAAGAGCTAAACAACGAATGAGAGAATGCAGAAACTTGACACGGCAGTGTCCAATTTAGTTGATCCGATTCGAATATATATATATATATATCAAATTCAAACTTAAACAGTTCTCTGCCACCGCATTTGAACATGGAAAACGAGAAACCTGAAGCCACGGGATACGCAAGATATGATATTTTCTAACAGAGACTTGCATGTCTTAACCCGACCAGAACATCCAACTTGTCTTGACTAACGAGAAAAATCCATTTCATCGCATCTACCTCTTAGACTTTTATCGTTACCAAACAGTCAAAAGAAAAGGATAGTCTTTGGAAACCTTGTACAACTGTTCTTTCCTTAAATTACTCGCAGATGTTCATAGACATGATGATTAAGCAACCTTACCTCCAAGCAGCTGTGTGTGTGTGACACTGGAAAAGATATTGGAACTGCAGATTATTTCTTTTGCTCTTGTCGTTGTCAACAAACTTTGATTTTCCAAGTGGAATACCCCTGAAAAGGACCACAAGACCAAGAGAAACAATTCCAATATCGTCTCAACAAACTTTGATTTTCAAAGTGGAATACCCCTGAAAAGGATGACAAGATCAAGAGACACAATCTGCTGTTCCAATATCGTCTCAACAAACATTGATTTGAAGTGAAAAAAAAAAAAAGCTCAGAGTGCATCAATTTTGTACTCCTAATCAAGACCAAAGCGTATGTAAATACATATGCATAAGTTTAGTCGTATAATCTAAATGTTCTGTCATTCCACAGTTCAATTTTTCAAGAGTTTGGCAAGAAAATAGTGAAAAGAGGCATGCAAGTTAAGAGTAAAGGATACGCCAATACAAGAGCTGCTGTAGCTAAATCAGTAAAAACAACTTAGGATTGGAACACAAATGAACATTACAAGACTCCATATGAGAACAGAACAAGCAGAAAAAGATAGCTATTAAACAAGTGTTAATATACACAAACAGGCATCATTTCCTGTCAACAGACTTGATTAACTATTGTTGCTAAATATATCACCAAAGGCTATATATATATATATATATAACAGATGAGTGCGGAGGCAACCGCATCTTTTCCTTTTGATGTCACGAGGCCTTTGGCAGATAAAAAAGGTCAAACATGAGTCTGGAAACTTACACCATTCAAAGGGGTCTCTCACCAGCTACTGCCCAGCAAAAAGCATTAGTTAGATGCTATCACCCCTATCAGAGCGCTCCTGGGCAGAACTTTCCTTGTTTGATTTCACAGGTGATGATGTAAAAGAACCGTGTAGCCGATTATTATTGGAATCTGGGGCATGACACTGCATTGCTAAGTACTCCAGCGCAACAACAATATCACCAATAAGAGGCCGAAAATGCGCTTCCTCGTTAAGACACATTGCAGTGACAGCAATTGCATAATTCAGGCATCGACGGGGATAGCGTCCCTGCAGAACAGGATCAACCAATTGCCAAAACTTCTTCTGGTCTTTCAAAAAAGGACGCGCCTACAATAAAATTTAACAAGAAGAACATAATCACCAGCTGCAAGCACAAGTATAGCACTCCAGTATTTTGAATAACAGACATTTGCATTTTTCTGGCAAATATTAATGGCAAGAATAGCTGCAAATGATCTGCAACAGGGTCAATTGAAAACATGAGAGAATTCGAAGCTCAAAAAACTTTCCTAAAAAATTTCCATGAATTATTGGTCTTTAAGTTTTAATCAGACATATAAGAAGTTGCAGCTAGTGCCGCAGGGATAGAGAGATAAGGCATTCAGGTTTTAAAAACCCTTCACCTCTTTCTCGTAAAATCCCAAATATCAACATTATGTAAGATAACTCTACATTCTTCTTTGTAGCAACTAGAAAAACAACATCAAGTTTCAACTCACCCAAGCGACTAGGTTCTGCTCTCCTGGCCTTTTAGAGCGATCTATTGCCTTTCGTCCACTGATAAGTTCCAGCAAAACAACACCAAAGCTATAAATATCAGATTTGAGAGTCAACTTGCCACTCATAGCATACTCTGGCGCACAATATCCATAAGTTCCCATAACTCTTGTAGAAACATGTGTGTTTTCACCAACAGGTCCCAATTTTGCTAGTCCAAAATCAGAAAGTTTCGGGTTGAAATTGTTATCTAACAGGATATTTGCAGATTTTAGGTCACGATAGATAACAGGTGGGTTTGCTTTGCAATGCAGGTACTCGAGACCCCTAGCGGCACCAACAGCAATCTTCATTCGAGTGTTCCAACTCAATGGCTCTTTATCGGGTTCCAGGTCTGATGTACAAAAGAAAGACGAATAACAGACGTTTGTTGAGTACTTGCTTTAAAGGAATACATACATGTTTAAACTGGGAATTGACCAGCAAAAAGTTGAGAAAAAGTGCAACATATATAATGGAAGCTAAGACCACATGTTTTCAATACAGAGTATTTCAGAAGAATATAATCTATCATCTACTAAGTAGCATAAAATAAGAGCAATTCAAGTACAAGTACGGATGGTTAGAAAAACTAATTGACAGCAGGATACTGAACTCTTCAAAACGAATTCCAGAAGATTGAGCATCCATAAAATATTCCAGCCATTATCACAATATGATAACATATCATCAGGATAGATAACTGACTCATCTCCCTAAGCCCTGCCTTCTGTCTTCATGACTTTCTCCCTTGATAAAAGAGCAGGAATTTTGGGAAATATTGATGGTAACTTGCAAGTAAATATGGGGTGAGTGGAAACATGAATGGTTGTTGAAAAAAATAAACTCCAGAGGAGCCTTCTATTTATCAAAGTTATCTACAGAAGGATTTCACGGATATGACGTAAACAAGTTCCTCAAAAATAGAACATCTACTAGTATATCTCTGATGAGATGATTCGTCATTTAAATAATTCATGCCATCCAAATAAACATTTTTTAGAGTGCCTTGTAACAGGATTCACTAAGAAATTACCGAAAAGATGATCTTCCAAACTCCCCATTGACATGTACTCATAAACCAAGAGTCTTTGATCACCAGCGGTGCAGTATCCAATCAAGGTGACAAGATTGGGATGATGCAACAAACTCAACATGAGAACCTCTACTATAAATTCCTGAAATCCCTGAAGACCCTCTAGATTAAGTTGTTTCACCGCAACAACCTGACCACCAAAAGATAAACCTCTTTACACAGTTAGAGTTATCAACTGAAGAGCTTGACAAACACTGAAATCTGCATTGGGAAGGTAGTTGACAGAATTGAACTTACCTCGCCAGATTCTAAACGACCTTTATAAACCCTGCCAAAGCCCCCCTCTCCAAGCAAATTCAACTCCCTGAAATTTTGTGTTGCAGCTGCCAGTTCACGAAATGTGAAGCTTCGTGCGCCACTGCGGTTTGTTTCCTTTTGTTTCTTGTCTGTGCCATTCTCTGTACGAAGTTTGTAAACAAAATAGAAGTAAGAAACATGAAAAAGTTCATCAAAAGAAAAAATCTTAGACGATTAAAGCAGAATCATCGAAAACTTCTTTTTGGAACTGCAGTCTTTCAGATCGCAATAAATTCTGATATTGAAGATTACCATCAAACTTTGTTCTTCCTGTTCCTCTGGCTACAATTAGACACATTGTTTTGAAAGAAAAAGAACTTGCGAATTCAGCATGAGAAAATGACGTATACATTAAACTTATAAAAAAGAGAAAATGTGAGAGTGATGAAGTTGAACCTGAAGCCGAATATGAAGAATCTGAAGGATGGCGGGAATTAGAACGAGGTCCGTTTTCAATGTCGATCTTAACATCCTTCCGTTGGGGATTAATGCAAGAAAAACAACTCATCTTCTTGAACTTTTTAAGCAAAATAAATCCAAAGAATCCAAGAAACGACGCTTCACGTCCTTGAAAATATCATCAAGATTTGTTCCCAGAATTCATGTTAGAAAAGAAAAAGGCCTACTAATTTAAACCCTAACCTTCGTCGACAAAGAGAACGGAGGCCTCGTTCTTTTCTCTCCCAACCGACCCCCAGCCAACGGGAGAGAAAACAAGCACCGAAACCCAAACAACCCACAATGCCTTGACCTCAAAGATCCCAACCCACAAATAAAATCCTCAAAAACCTCGAAATCCGAAAACAGAAAAATGCGAACGAATGATAGCCAAAAGAAACGAAAACCACTATTATTAGCACTGAAAACGAAAGGGGAAAAAGAAAAAAAGGGAAAATTTTGTAAGTGGAAGAGAACAGGGGGGGAATTAACTTAGAAGCAGCATACCCGAATTCACGAACCATGCATATCACACAAACAAGGTAACAAATTTTGACAACTAGGCAAATGGGCAATGCAGAAAAATCATAAAGTTTGGATCTTAAGTTAAAAAATAATCAACAAAATTGAAACGGATGAAGAGGGAAGCAGTGGTAGTAGTAGTGGAAGACGAACAAGAAGCATAAAGAAGAGAGAAAGTTGAGTGTTGGTTAAAGAAGGTGTGTGGGGTTGGATTTGCGTGGGCCAATATTAGTCATCGTTATTGGGATCTTTTGTTTTTAGCATTAATGTGAGTGCTTCTTGATTGCCATTGAATTGCAAGTCGCTCTCCTCCATCTCTCCTCTCTCTCTGTTTCGGTGATTTTGGTCATCAGTTGTTGCTTTTAAACGTTTCGGTTTGGGTGGAATCGTTTGTTTTACGGTTTTGACCTCTTCCACTGTTTCTGTCACACTCTCACTCTCATCATCCAATAAGATTTGAGTAATTATGTTATTTAGTTTGCTGTTCATCACAATCAAACCGCGTATTACTCACTTTGTCTTGTTTAAAGTTCATTTGACCACCGACACCGACTTTTCACTATTCACTATATTTAATAATTATTAATTTGAGTAAGGTATAGAAAAATTCAATTTAAATTAGAATAATATAATATATGATCGGTCCAATTAATATTACAAGGGTAACATACTTTATACGGAAACCTTGGATGAAAGTGGATAAGAGAATAATTTTGATAATGAAGTTTAGTAAGTTTAGCCTGTGAAGGCTCTTTCCTGACAACCCCGTCCTTACCTTCTTGAAAGGGACGTGCTGCGTGTTTATTTTTTTAAATTAGAGAGAGATTATAACTGATTACATGTTGAATCTAGAGAAGCAGATTCCCGACATATTTTCTAAAAAGAAAACATTTAATGCAATACGTGGAAGATTAAAATAAGTAATTCCTAGCACAAAATGCTCAGTATAAGTTGCAAATCAATCCGTATAGGACGTGTTGCGTGTTTAATAATATACAAGACAGTAGTGGTACTTGGATTGGAGGGTTCACTCAAAACCTAAGCTAACGTTCACCTTTGTCAGCAAAACTCTGGGGTGTTTATACAGGACTAATGTACTCATGAAATCTGAGCTATTACCGGATCGAATTAGAAGTGGACTCCACTGCAGTGATAGATCTCCTCTCTTCTGCAACCCATAAAGTGACGACGTTCAATCCCATCATCAGGGGCATTTATGAACTATTTGAGAGAAACTGGACTATCGCTCATCGATATATCTATCGAGAGAGCAATAAATGTGCTGATTAGTTGGCCAACTATGTAGGTCATTTTGATGTATGAGTCACCTATTTTGTAAACTTACCCATAAGGTGCTATCTTATCCTTCTAAAGAATGTATCAGGAATCTTTCTTTGGCGCTAATTTGTAATTTTCCTTTCTATCAAAATAATAATAATAATAATAATATCGGAAAATACTAAATTTGGATCCATTCCATTGGCAAGGAAGGGGACATATATGCATAGGCCCACCTTCTACATACATTTAAATCATTGATGGACTAGGCCCATTTAATCTTATGATTTGGGCTGGGCTCTAAAGAAGAGCCCTTTATTTTATTATATGTTGATTTAAATTAATATGGAAACAAAATAAATCCCAAGTCATTAAGACAATTAATTATGAAATAAAAGCATTAATTATCATATTCATTATAAATAGGAAAGGAAATCAACATAATCCTTTCTCTTAGCCTATTCCTGCGCTGTCTGAGATTCCTTCCCAATCTCAGACAGCCTACGTCTTCTTCCTCCTCATCTTCTACTACGTTTCTTTCCTTATCCATGCCGGAGAATAACTTTAACCATATTATCCAATCATTCCCTTTTCTTCTTCTTTTCTTAATATAATAACACACTCTTCTTCTTTATTCAAGCCATGACCATCAACATCATCAAGAAGTCTCCTTCTACGATGCTCCCGCATTTACTGCGTGGCGGTTACCAAGGAGGAGGGGGTGGTGCTGGTGGTAAAGAAGGAACGCTACTCGAAACGATGCGTCGTAGCGCCTTCGTCACGATTCTGTACGTAATCGTTTCGGTTTTCCTATTCGCTACCTTCTCTCTCTACTCGTCTAGGAATCCTGTCTACGTCGCCAACCTCTTCAATCCTCTTTCCAGAAGCTCCGGCTCTTCCTTTCAGGCTATTCGGGAAGACCTCCACAATAACTTACGTCATCGGCCGGTTCTAGATTCTAATTCTTCTGATCAGAAGAAGAATGTATTGATGACTTCTCCTGATCATGATTCTTTATTGGAGGAGCACTCTAATATTGATTCTGAATCTATTTTATTCCCTGATTGGGAGGTTTTCGTGATCGTCTCAACTGATACTCCGGTTGCTTCCCGTGAGAGTCTCTTATGTCGTTATCCGAATGACGAAACTTCTCCGGCGAGATTCGCCGGGATTTTGGCTTCCACGAACCAATCAACGTTCAAGTGTGAGCTTCCTACAAGGAATCGCCGTCGCTTGCCTTTCTTGTCGCCGGAGCTGACGACATTGTCCACTAAAGAATTGAAACCGCCTCCACCGGCGAAAGAGTTGATGAAATGGTCTTTGCTGGCGTACGAATCGTTCTCGATGGAGACAGACGTCGTACTCTTCGTCAAGGGAGTGAATAATCGGCAAGGAATGAACAGGCCTGCTCGAGGTCTCAAGTGCATATTTAGCGATGTCGCCAGCAATAGCACTGTGAGAACCGCCCTCACGAGCTCCGTGCAGGAAGTATTCCGATGTGCTCATCCGGATTTAACGGCTTTGGGTTATGGCGGGGAGGATGATCCGTCTTTCAAAGTCAAGGTTTCCCTCGAGATTTCCGAGGAAGTTTTGGTGGTCCCCACAGTGGCGTATTACACGCCTTGGCGTCGGAGAGCCAACCCGAAGCCAAAATCAGAACTGTGCGCTACTACAATGGTTTATAACGTGGCCAAGTTCTTGAGGGAGTGGGTGATGTACCATTCCAAGGTCGGTGTCGACAAGTTCATACTGTACGACAACGACAGCGACGACGGCCTGAACGACGCCGTTGAAGAGCTGAACGAAGAAGGTTACAGAGTAGAAACTGTTTCTTGGATTTGGCCCAAGACGCAAGAAGCTGGCTTCTCGCATGCCGCCATACAGGCCAAAGACTCATGCAAATGGATGATGTACTTAGACGTCGATGAGTTCGTGTTCTCCGCTTCATGGGAAAACTCGTCAGAGCCCTCTGATCAGATGTTGAAGTCTTTGATACCGAGATCGTCGGCTTCGTCAACGGCGAATCGTCGTCATCGTCGGGTCGGTCAAGTTTCGATGAAGTGTTACGAATTCGGGCCGTCAAATCAACTTTGCCACCCGCAAGAAGGCGTGACGCAAGGGTATACATGTCGGAGGAAGTCCGATAATCGGCACAAGTCGATTGTTTTGCTAGAAGCGATAGACCATTCGTTGCTTAATGTGATACACCATTTTACACTGAAGAGAGAGTACAAGTGGAGGCAGCTGAATATACAGAACACTTTGGTGAACCATTACAAGTACCAAGCATGGCCGGAGTTTAAGTTGAAGTTTCGTAGAAGGGTGTCAGCCTACGTGGTGGATTGGAAGAAAGCAGAGAACCCGTCGTCAAAGGATAGGGCACCAGGGTTAGGGTTCGAGCCAATTGAGCCAGCTGGATGGGAGCACAAGTTTTGTGAAGTTAAGGATGATAGGTTGAAGATGGTGACCCAGAAATGGTTCGGTTACGAAACGGTGACAGGGTACGTAATGGCATGGCAAAGATGAAACCTCTAACAATGTTCAGGTGTAGATTTCAAAAGATTAGGTTAATGACATGTGATGCTAATTAATTAAGTTGCCATTAGTTTTGCAGTGTTGTAGTGGAGAGATAGATGAGAAGAATAGATCAGAGTCGTATTTTTATTCGTTTGTCTTTGTTTTGGAGGAGATGATTGTTAAATGTTGATTACTTATTAAATGGAAGATATACAGGCTTGATCTTCTCGTTTTCAATGTTTCATTACCAAGGTTATACCAAAAGGGTTAGAGATTTTAGACCTAAAAGCAGGTTGCTTTCCCCTATGAATCTGAATTTGAATCTGAAAGCAAAGTCATTTATCAAGTAATTACGTACGTATCACCGAAGTCCAAGGAAAAAGGAAAGCTATGATTAACCCACTTGGACATGCATGTTAGAGTAGCGGATACGAGATGAGTTTGAAGTCAACATGATAAAAGGTTATTGTAACGTACGCATATAAAACTGCTGTTCTTTTGGTTTGGAAATTAATGATCAATTTGTGATCATGCTTTGTACCCCGTCATATGTGATCATGCTTGTCTCTTTCCTTTGTATTAAAAAAAAAAAAAAATTTGTGAATCCCAAGTTCTTTTCCCACTTTATGTATACCGTAAGTGATACGAAGAGTACAAAATTTGGTATCTAGTTCTTACTCCAGCTTTCATGGGTCATGGCCACCAAAATCCCAGGACAGTTGTTTAAAATAACTTAAATTGCACATTCCCTGAAGCAACAACTTTGGTTTTAATCAAATTGGTGGGTGTGAATAGTTCAGCACTCTCATCCCTTAACTAGAAGTCTCGAGTTCGAGTCTTGGAAATGGAGAAATCTGTTTGACCAGCACTTTACCCCTTACGGGTTGACCCGGTGCGAGCGAAGATTAGTCTGAGAATGGATGGTTTAAAGGCGTCTTCCTATAATTAGGACCCTTATAAGATACTAGTGGACTATAAAAAATAAAAAATAAAAAATAAGATAGGAGACACGAGCGTTGGCCTTTGAGTTCAAAAGGCAGAGGGCACAGTCACCGGTATGGAAATAATGGAATAGGCCGGCGGCCACACCTACTGAAAAATATTCTGGTTTAGTTTAGTTCAAAAAGGAATAGGCAAATAAAAAATGAAATTATCGAATAAGATAATGAACACGTCGACTATACCAGGTGGTATGATGTTGATAAAGCCCTGTGCAGCTGTGCTGGCTTGAGGCTATGGTCCGAAGATGCTGGTGCAGCTACTTTCAGGGTATGGTATGGTTCAACTGGGAAACGTAAGTCCTTTATATTGAATAATTATCAAACATGAACTTGGGCCATTCACAAAGTGTTGGAGAATCAAATGACCTACCTACCTTGTTAATTCTCGGAACCAATTGGCAAGCTGGAAGTAGACAAGCTTGGAACCCACATTTATAGGTCAATAGCTTCTGCATTGCATGGAAATACAAATTATTATCTTTACTCATATCTTAAGTAATGCACTTCTTGTTTATCTTATATGAAAATATGAAAATGATTATCGTTCGTATAATAATAATCGCCGTACATAGTTCAAAATTGTCTTATCAAAGAGTCTAAATTTTCTGTCCAATTTTATGATATCTTGTTCTGTTTCATAAATCTCAGCCATTTATTTATGAAAATTTTACGTAAATCTCACATTAAAAAAAACACAAAATTTGTATAAATAAATGACTAAAATTTATAAAACAAAATAAAAAACCGAAATATTAAACAAATGATCATAACCCCTCGTCTACCATGCCAATATGGATACACTACACATCACGCCAAAAGACAACTTTTGCATGAAAGTGTCCCAAGTCATGACTCGTGATTCCAAACAACAGAACTTTCACGAATCTCCACAAGTTAGCCACTAAGGGGCACAAGGACAACGCAGCTCCAGAGATGGCTGTTTTATTTTATTAACGATTCTTCAGCAGATATGTTGATGAACAATGAAAAAATTAGAAAGATTATCCAAGATCATAAACCGATCGACCATACTTCAACAGTTAACATCCAATTCCATCGACACAACCTATGTAACCATCCTAACCCATTCCGGTGCTGAATGAGTGAACCAACCCGCAACACTTCAATGTTGTATCAAAAGCACCAGTCATAACAAGGCCATAACCAAAGCAATTCAATTGCCATTACTTATTTGGTCATAACTGAATCGATATAAGGACTGGCTAAAAAACTAAACCTACCAATTGCCACAATGCCACCACATATTTTCGTTATACCCACAACCCAAATATACATGTCCATCAATTAAATATTTAAAACAGGGAAGAGTTCAAACAGTACAAACCGACTTGCACAGGGAAAGAATCTAAGAACTCTCAAATTGCCAAAGTCAAGCACAAATGATAAGATAATACGTTGTACGGACCATATGCTCTCTACAAAGATAACCATCTAGCTAAATCATTAAACTTTGTTGCAAAGTACAAAATGTAACCTTCCTTCTACAACTATAATGTTGATCCAGGAATGCGAAGGGTAAAACATCAAAGCCTCCTATCAGAAAGGGAAAGAGTTGATAATAAGCAAGTATTGACAATTAACCAGGGCGTGTTCAACATTGTCACGACCTACATTAATATACTATAATCTGCTTCCATCCTACTCGTCATCATCCTCCTGCACCAAAGAAATAAAAAACTGTCAATTAGAAACTGGCAAACTCTTAATTAGATCAATATCCACAAATGAAATACAACATGTGCACCAACCTCTCCACTTCCCTCCTCATCTTCCTCGTCATTGACCTCAGACACTGACTTCTCAGATTCATCTTCATCTTTGGGGCCTTCAGCCTGGTTATGATATTGAAAACAAAAAGAACGCATTTAGGAAAGCTCCAACACATACATACATACCTATAAAACAAAATTGCCAAAATACAAATGAGATGGATGCTTGTTGAACAAATTCAAACTTGAAAAGAAAAGAATCTTTCTGATTCTCAAAAAATGAGGCATAAAGGGAAGAAAAGGAGTTTGGAAAGGTGCTGTTAATGGATTTTGGAATTTATTAACACTCTCCAAAATAATCTTTCTAATTGTCACAACTAGGGGCCAAAATAGATTTTGAAATTTATTAACATTCTCCAAAAAAGGTATTGTTAATATTCCTGCAGTGAAAGCAGTTAATATTAATTTGGTAACATTTTCTGACTTTTTTGATAATTGCCAATTAAAAGGAAATATTTTCTCAATTTTTTGTCATAGCTATCACAGCTGCTGATATATATATATATATAGAAAAAATTACCTGTCCCATGTTATATGCCTTCATTTTCTTCTCATATTCAGCCTTCCGCTTTTCAGCCTTTGCTACAAAGGGTGCCTTTTCCTTCATTTGATTAATTTTTAGCAAAATCAGTAGGGTACAATACGAAACCATTTTCATGAATGTCCAAACGATTTAATACTTACAGCCTCAGACAATGACTTCCATTTATCCCCCCCAGCTTTTCCAACCTAGAAATTTAAATAAACAGGAAGATAATAACCAGCAAGCAGTTGATCACAACCCAACTAAGACAATTCAGAATTATCTATAAAAAAAAAAAAGTTCAATACATACTGCAGCAATGGACTTGTTTTTAGGGTGTTCCTTTTTGTATTGTTCTCTGAATTCCTCCCTGTATCCAACAAAACATGAAGTTTATATAATAAACCTAGACTGTATAATCATAATGAAACTAAATGGATTATCAGGTAAAAGTAAAATTGAATTTAGTAATTAAATTGTTAACGGCTCAAAATCTTCTAGCATCGAATTATTAAAAACACCAAAAACATAATTGAGAAAATGAAAATTCAAGAGTTAAACGTACCATTGTCCGTTGAAAATACATAATAAGCGATAAAACTAAGAATTAGGAAGTAATCACATGAAAACGAAGAAGGCGCTTGCAGGCCTCTTAGGCTTGTTTGGGTCCTTTGCGGCCTTCCTAGCTTTTCTTCCGCCCTTTGCGGGTTTCTTGTTCACCGCAAGCCTATTAACGAGTCACAACTCCGCATTAAGATAAACCAAAACTAAACTCATTTTTCATTGCAAAATATCAATTCCAGGTTGAACTTCTCATGTCCGAGATCTGAAAGGTCCTGAAATGGAGAAAGGAAAAAGAGAAAAAAAAAAAGAAAAAAAGGAGAACTCACGTGGTGTTTCTGGCGTCTGACCTGGATTTACCTCCTTTCATCGCGAATCCTGCAGGTCAAAAACACAGATCAGTACAGAAACTTGAACTACCAATCAAACAGAGGGAAATGATGAGAAACCACCTGAGAGAATTGGTAGAGCCGGTGGTTAGGGTTTGAAAGGGAGGAGAAAAGTTGAATAGAGAAGAGTGGATATTTTGTGAAGGTGGAGATATTGTTAAGTCATTATTTTGAGGGAAATTGAAATTCAATTGCGCCCTAAATGAACATTAGAGGGGTTTAGGCGGGATTTAGAAATTTCATGCCACGTCACCGATCTACGTGATTGGAGGTCAGTGCCTCAGTGGTTAGACATATAGGAGTTTTGATTTTGAGTTAACGAATTTAATTTACATTAGTAATATTTCCGATTAAATCCTTATTTTTATTTATAAAAATTTTCAATTTTCAAATTTAATTTAGACTCAAACTTTACAACTCAATTTAACTTGACCCAAAGTTTAAACACTAATTAAATTAAAAATAATATTATTTTATCTCTTAATAATAAACAAAAAGTTGAACAAAAATTAAACACAATAATCCAATCCTTTAAAAATTATAATAATCCAATCAATGGAAATAATAATCCAAATATTTTATTCATAAAATCATTTTTTCTTTATTTACACTTTTAATATGATGTGTAATAATTCATATCCTTCATATTTAATTTATAATGATGATAATATTAATTTAAATTCAACCCATTAGCATTAGCAACATTTTAAATATTTTTTTAAAAATTAAAAATATAATTTTTTTAATTGCCTAGGCTTCTTCGAAACTCAACTCTTCTAAATTTAGAAGAATTGGACTTCCGATTTAAGCCTAATCCTAACCTATGGAGCGGCCCATTACCATCCCTTTATATACATGTGTTTGTGAATATATCTATCTAATATATTATCATCATCATCATCACATCCAGTTCGAAGTCCCATAATAAAGTAAAAATTGAAAAGGTCTGATAATACGCAAAGTTACTCTTACACAATAGAAAGATTATTTTCGATAGACTCGCATGTAAACGTGACAATAATATATATATATATATAATCAAGTAAGGCATATCAAAAGCTTGAGTGGTAATGAACAGCACTAAACCGTACCTCCAATCTAAATATATTTAGCGTTTTGAAATTATGTACAATCAACAAATGAAAGGGAAGAGGGAGGTATGGGATTCATCCAACAATACATTCTAAACGGTACAGCAATAAATCATCTTGGATTTACAGGGGGTTCAGAAGCTCAAAGAATCAAATTACAGGTTCGTGTTGTTCCCTGAATGAGCTAGCAGGTCAGGGACAGCTGAGGGACGGCAGTTTGAAGCCTGGAAAAGAAATGCCCTTATCAGTTCTAACCCCGAATGTGACGTCCGTAAACATCTTCTTTAACCATCTCCATTTTCAGGAATTACTGTCAAGTACACCTTTGAGCAAATTCAGGCCTTCTGCGGATATGCTCCTCCGAACTCGATTCTGTGGGAACTCTATCCGAGGGGGTGGATCTACCGAGAAACAAACTACGATTACTGTTACATTATCGCATGTGTTGCGTTTTAGTGCTTCCCTAACCAGCTCTCTTGAGCACCTCTGAGGATCATTATGAAGCATCAATTCTTTCCTGGCAATTGTCACAGCACATTGGCTGCTCATTACATCCCATAGCCCGTCACAACCCATGATCAAGAATTCATCATCTCCAGTTAAATTTCTCTCCTGTAACTCTGGCTCCGCGCTTAATGGACAGGCAGAACCTCTTGGTCCCTTCATGTGCCAGTCTCCTAGGGCACGTGCAACAGATAATTGACCATTAAGGTAACCATCATATATGACTCCTCCTAGTCTCTCAATTCTTAGTCTTTCTGATGTGCAATTAGGTTTGTGATCCTTGGACATCTCAATGGCTCTCCCTCGCCTCCCCAGCACTGCCCGACAATCACCAGCATTGGCTACCATCAATGTCCTGCAGATAGTTAAAATCATAAATATGTGATCCCATTATAGAAACACCAATTCCAAATCCCAAGCATTCAAGAAAAAGATATCGGAAGACCAACATTAACGCATTTTAGAAACATCATATGACAAAATTCTCTCTACTCGCACTATATTTTGATTAAAGGCCTGAAACCATTTGTAAGATGCGTAGACAAATTAAAGCTAAAAATTATGCCAAATCTCGGAAAAACTCTTTGCATTCTTGATACATAAATGAATTAGTTTTGCAGTTAACTTACTTTCCAAATATGAGTGCAGTTAATGCTGTGGTTCCAGAGGAGATATCAAGTGAACTATCATCTGCAAATGCATAATCTGCTCTTACAAAAGCACTCTTGACTGCCTTCTCGACACAAATTGGAAAATGGGAGTCCTCAACTATGAATTTCAGAATATTTTTTCTAACAAATAATGCTGCATCTGTACCTCCGTGCCCATCAAATACCTGATTCACATATTTAAAAAATATATAAGTTCAAGGAATAGCAAACAATGGCTCTTAACAGATAATACTGTTGCTGGATGTACAAATAATAAAAAAAGTGTCAAAACTCAAAACCTATATGAAACTGACAAATGTAAGATAACATTCATTGCGGAGCAGGGTACAGAGCAAACATTTGATATTCCGACAGGAAACCAGAGATATGGAAGTTATTACTCTAAGAATATAAGAAGCTAATATAGTTACCCCGTAGAAAGCACCAGGTGCGGGGAAGCTGGCAGTTGAACCTAGATGCTGAACAAGATTATCAATACATAAATGTTCATCCTCCATATATTGTTTAGGCCCTGCTTCAGCACAGCTCCCTGATCTGAACACAGGTAAAAAGTCCGATTTTTCATCCGAAGGCGATCTACTTATGACAATTCCAACATCTGATGCCTAGGAAACACCAACGGACATAGGCAATTTATGAGCTTTCAGTAAAGGATATAGAATCAAGGCAATGTAAAAAATCTGCAACTAGAGTATAATGAATGTCACAACCATAAAATCCAACGCTTCCAACTTCAAATATAGTGAGTGCCCAGATCGAGCACATCATATTTTGTTTACTTGGACAGAAAAAAAATATGCGAAGAACTATGAACATACCAGATCAGCAGTAGCCAGAAGCCTCATAGAACCCACACCATGGCGTGTAACTGAGAGGTGTCGTGGAGGCTTCCCATTAGTGGTTTGCTTCAAACTATCCAAATTCTCCGAGGTTTGATTTTCCATAATCAATGCATTGTCTCTATTGTAACTCCCTTCTAATATTGCAAACGGAGGTGAGAAATCCATACCAGCAGCCATAACCCCCTTTTACTCATACAATTAACTGATTTCCCCAACAAAAACCGTTATAGCAAACAACCCCACGTTGCCTCCAGAAGAAATCTCCGGATCTATCACTGGGGATTTTATTATTTTACTAAATCCAAATATGGGGATATAGAAAGACTTGGCAAGTACCCAAATTCCCCAAAACTCAAGCTTACTAGGCACGCAATTCGTTCAGATGCCAAAACAACAACACTTTAGAAGCAAACAAGGATAAACCAGAACTTCACGAAACCCCGTAAAAACCAAAAAAAAAGCTTGTAGATTCTTCAAGCATCAAAGCCCCTTAATTAAGCAATTCAACAACCAAGCAAAACCCACGAAAATCAAACTCTTAAATCATGCGATCCACCAACACAATCAAAGAAGACACAATCGAGGAATTCGGCCAAGGTATTACCGGACAAGGCGACAACAAATGTACTAAGCGAATTATTGTATTAGAAAGCGAGAGAGAGAGATGTCTGAGCACTGATATTGATAATGGTTTTACCACTTTTTTTCTTTTCGGTCTGAAATGTTTGCGTGATAGAGAAAGAAGAAGCCAATTATTCAACCTTGTTGGCGTTTGGTTAGCTACCGGCAAATCCAGGTAATCCGGTGGATCTTCTAGTTGTCCGACTTGTGAATACACACGTGTTATCTCGTGGTTGGTGGATGGGCTAGTTATATCATGTATATCACCGGATGGATGATTATCTGTTTTCTATTAGTTCGTGGCGCCGTTGCTTCCCAACCGTTGGATCTCCGTTTAATTTCATTCCCATTGTGCAAGGCGTTCAGTTCAGTTAACGTGGCGTTCTCCCATTGGCTAACCATGGAGAAAGTTTGGCTAAGATAAGTAAGTAGTGGATGACACTTAACGCAAATACTCGAATCCGAGCCCGGACTCGACGGTGCTGAGGAAAGATGGTTTATTTAACTTCAAGGCACAGCTGAATTGGTAAAAAAAATTTCTGACTTAATTAAAGTCATAGATTCAAATCTAACTTATGTACGTAACCGTTTAAAATATGAGGTCAGAATTTTACCTTCCGTAAGAGATTTATCTGACTCGAACAGGGATTAGTCTGAATTTAGATGATTTAAATGTGTATTCTCATAATTGAAACTCTCCTAGAACACCTCATAGGAAAAAAAAATAATTTATTCTAATTTTTGATTAAAATAACTCGTTTTAGTAAGTCATTACTTAACGGGAGACTGTCAAGTATAATTAAAATATTTGCAATCAAGAGATGGTGATATAAAGTTAAAAGATATAGGGAAGTCAATGCCGTGATTCCTAAAAAATGATGGACCAATGTTAAATGAATGACCTAAGATTAAATAATAAATTCACACTTTAAATATGGTTAAGAACAATAAATTCAATTTGATTGAATTTTATCTCTCAAAATATGATTTAATCCTAATTTAATAACAACCTAAATTATATTATAATATAGATCAAATTAATCAACTCTTTCTAATTCTAAATTTAGTGAACTTAAATCTTGCTATTTGACTTAAAGGCATAACATATGCAATATTTTCTTTGTATTTTTGCAAATAGGTTGTTTATGTAACTTAAACCTTAAGTTATACTTGATAGGGGTGGTTATTAGGAGAATGAAATGTAATATAATATTATTTCATCATTTTGGATAAGAGTTTATAATGAAATGAAAAAAAAATGAAATGAAAAAGAATAGAATGGAAAAGAGAGTTTCACATTATATCCTATTTTATCATAAAAAGTAAAAATGAGTTAATTCCGATATAAAAGGTTTAGTATAAAATGTAAAATAATAAATATATACTAACTAATATATCATCAATAATTTTTTATAATACCAATTATACCCTTAATTATAATAATAAGCAACAAGCGGATACATCTCATCTCATTATTCTATCAATGATAGAATACTCATTTATAGCATTTCATTATATTCATCTTTTATACAGTATTTTACTATATTACATTATGAATTATTTTATCTCTTCTAAATAATAATTTTATAATATTACATCAATTTATATTTCATTTTATTATAAACTATCCAAAACCTTACTCCAACCAAACATAACTTTACGAAAGAACAACTTTACAGGTTCCTGGAAGATACCCTTCCCAATTTAATGAAAGTGAGGTGAATATGTCGTTCTCTTATTAAAACCGACATGCATTGGCAAGAAAGAATGCGAAATACGAAAAAAAAACAGCATTTGATCAGAGCATTTGAATATATATTAAGACATGAAGGGATGTGTTGAATCGAGAGATGATCAAAGATCAGAGACAAACGTGCTCTTTCTCAGTCGTCATTACAACTATGAATCTGACTTTTACAAGAAATGTGAGATTAAGCCTTTCAAAGAAAAATGATCTTAAGCTTCATAGACTTTGCATTCCTTATCAGCTGGATTTGTCTCGCAAAAGTCCTCCAACGGGTCTCCGCTTCCAGATGCTGCAATTCCCGGCCACTTGCTGGCTACTAAATGAGCCAAATCCACAACCCTTTGGCTGAAAAAGGAAGGATCAATCATCATCATCCCCATCATCATCATCATATATTAGAAGTTGTTAATGTATATGAGTTTTAGCAACTTCATGTTCTTTACCTGTAACCCCATTCATTGTCGTACCAGGCGACCACCTTAACCATATCGTCACCCATGACCATTGTCAATGAAGAATCGATGGTTGAAGAAACATCAGAGCACCTGAAATCAACTGAAACAAGAGGGACATCGCAGACATCCAATATACCCTTCAATGGTCCCTCCGCCGCCTTTCTGAAAGCTGCATTCACGTCTTCTGCGGTGATTCCCTTCTTCTCAACATTGACAACCAGATCAACGATGGAGACATTAGGTGTTGGGACACGCAGAGCAATGCCATTGAGCTTGCCCTTGAGTTGTGGAAGCACAAGTGACACGGCCTTGGCTGCACCAGTGCTTGTTGGTACTATGTTTAGAGCTGCAGCTCTAGCTCTCCTCAAGTCACGGTGTGAAGCGTCCAACAGCCTCTGCACAAAAACACAATCAGTAGTTGTTGGAGTACACTCGCAACCAGTTGAATTGAATCATGTTATTCAGGATGATACCTACCTGATCTCCAGTGTAGGAATGAGTAGTAGTCATGGTTCCTTTGACAATGCCTGCAAAAGAATTTGCAGATCAGGAACAGAAAAGTCCTGAACGTTGTGAAGCTGAACGGAAAATTGGAGATTTACCAACCAAATTCCTCATCCATGACTTTCACGAAAGGAGCAAGACAATTTGTGGTGCAAGAAGCATTGCTGCAGATAATCAGACGTTATCCAATTACATTAACAAGATCTATGGAAATCCCTGATATACGGAAAGTACTTAACAGAAACAACCAACCTGACGATGTTGGAGACATCATGATCGTAATCTTTTTCATTGACACCAACCACATAGGTTGGAATATCAGCTCCTTTTGCTGGAGCAGTAATGAGAACTTTCTTGGCACCAGCTTGAATGTGTTTTCCTGCACCAGGACCATCCACGAAAACTCCTGTTCCCTGCATAACGGAACCAACCACGGTAAATGCTTGAAGAAATTGTGGAAGAGAACTTTAAAGTAAGATTAACATTACCTACCTCAATAACAATGTCTATTCCAAGCTCAGCCCAAGGAAGCTTCAAAGGGTCTCTGTTGGAGACAACCTTGACGGGTTTTCCATCCACAGTGATGGTACTGTCATCAAAAATTTTCACGTCTGCTTTGAAAGTTCCAAGCATGGAATCATATTTGAGCAAGTGAGAAGCCTGCATTAAGCACTTTTATCACTCGATTTCATCGTCATTTTAGCTGCTAATCAGTAAGTTCGTCGTAAGAATCTTACATTTTTGACACCACCACTGTCGTTGACAACGATAACGTCAAGAGGTGAGTCTTTGCGACCATGCCAGCACCTGAGAAAGTTCCTTCCAATACGTCCAAATCCGTTGATCGCCACCTTCAGTTTGGCCACTATTTCTCCCCTGACTGGAGTCGATGCTGCGACCTGTTCAATTATTTTACAGTACAAAGTCCAGAGGATATTCAACATTTTCTTCCAATCAATCAATCTAAACACGAAAGAATGAAAGACTCTGCTTATAGATTGTGATGAATTATCTGAGAACTTCATCAAATTCATTCTCTGCAAGTGTTCTTCATTTTAATGAACATGGAAATTACATACATATGCATGGCTACGCACCTTCGGAGTAAGTTGTGAAGCCACGACATCAAAGAATGACGAATCCTTCAAGTTCTTGGCGTAGGTCACACATGAACTTGATCGAAGCCCGGAAAACTCTCCAACATCCAACCTCTGCAAAACCACAACTGAACTTGAACATCTAGCAAACTGGGGACTAAAATATCAACTTGTGTAGGCATAATTCGTTAAAACAGAGGGAAACCTTAGTGGAGCATCGAGAAGGGAAATAAGGGACGCTCCTGGAATGAGCATGCCTGGTATTGGCAGGGATTCTTGAGGGAGCTAGAGCTGCGTTGGTAGCCATTTCTGCAACTAAAGTCAAGGTTAGCAACTGAAGTTGCTATATATAACATTTCAATTCGGTCTTCACAGTTATTGACATCTCCACTTTGTTTAATAATTTTCTTCAACTCTCAAATTATGGTTCCAAGACCTTTAAGTAAACGAGTGGTTACAATGTTGTTTGTAGATATATAGATAAGGTAGTATTTGCATCTCTGCCAAGTAAGAGTTCAATCCACTTATTGCTCACCACGTCAAATGTATGGTGTATACCCTTGCCTCATTTGTAAAGTAACGGAGAAAGAGTTCCCAATTGCCACAGCTTACACGGGCTTACATGTAATAATTGCATGAAGTACGTCACACTTACATGTGGAGCAGAGACGAGAGCCTCCTTTCCAACAAGATTTTTACTCTGTGTTTCTCTGGCTGCAAGGAAAAAGAACTGTTCATGGTGGAGAACTTTCTCAAGTTGAGAGTATCATATCTATGTCAATTCAGGCTGGATTGGCAACAGAGAGCAAGAGGGAAACAAAAATCTACCGTAGCACTTTTAAGTCGTTTTGATTCCTCTGTTTCATGTGGAAATGGAGTGAATTCTGTGGCTAGAAATAGTCCCTAGCGAGGACAAGCTAAGCCATCATTAATATCTATCACGTTCAAAAGGCTCTTGCGTGTGCATGAATATGCATCAAACTAAAAGCAGTTGAACTGCTACTGCATATATTTCCAGGTCCAAATCGTGAATACAAAAGGCAATATTACAACGCAAGCTGGGAGACACAGAATTGAACATGGAACTATTTTAACTGTCTCACAAGAAAGTGAAAGATCATTATTCCACAGCATGTGAGTTTTGTGGCACTTGGGACCAGACCATGTACACTGCAATGCATACAGGAGTACATTATATGGCAGCTTCAATTTCGTCCGAATTCACTGCAACGCCATTTGGGGCATCTTCTGTGCGGAGCTGAGAAGAAACATCATCGATGGCAGAATTCAATTGCGCAATCTTCTCGGTCAAGATTTTCCGAGTTTTCTGTAAATTAAAGAAATCCAAGTGTTGTTTGTCATTAAAAGTTCACATTGGATCAAACAGATAATTTACAAGACAATTATGAACATATCCATGCGATGGTATTGGGAATCTGTAAGTATCACTTTCTAGACTAAAACAAAGGTTGCTTCGGTGAATCATTCTGGTAGAACTAGAAGGAAATAAAGAATACGCTTTGGAAAGGAAAAGTACGATTGTTTATTGAAGGCAAATAAACTGATATAGAGAGTATAGGAGAATCTCACAAACAACCACATCAGTAACAAAAGACAATTCAAGCTGCCTAAACTCCAAGAATATATTTAAAAATAGAAAGATTGCACACCCTAATGACAATTACTATTGACCTATTTATAGACTTGACTCCTAGAGACCTAATTGTAGATAATAATAAATCCTAATTGTAGATAATAACAAGTAACCCACTTCTACTGAAAGTCTGAAACTACCAACTCTTCCTATTTTTCCTCTAATAACTGCGAACTAATTACATTATCTGCTCTTGACTTAGTCTTTTTGTGAAAGTATGTCTTTAGTGGTCTATCACATTCAAGCATCATATATGCTTGAAAAATGTGATTAGAAAAACATAAAGTCATCAACAGACTCGTAAATGATGGGACAGATCTTTCTAAAGTAAAATTTTAAAAATTGATAAGAAAGACAAAAGCGAAATAAAGAAATAAAGGCTGAGGATCATACTTCCAGAGCTTTTTCTTCATCATAGATGAACTTAGGCAGTTTCCTCATAAGATCTTTCCGATCTGTTCCAGCTAACGCCTTGCTGATCTGCACAGAAACTAAGAAGAATTACAAGCTTGTTCTACATGATTTTGCAATTAACGGTAAATTTGTAATCTTATAAGGCTAATTTTACAACTATTTGGTCTAAAAATGTTCTTAACAGCATTTCTCTTTCACTAATATGTTAGAAAATTAGAATTAACAGCATTAAAAACACAAAATAAATTGCAAAGGCACAAAAAGAGCACCTGAGGTGCAAATACGCATCCAAGTGCACCAACTATAAGCCCTCCCAAGACAAAACCACCAACAAAAATGCTTGCATTGCTTGGCCTTCCACCGTCACTTCACAAATGAACAGGTAACAGAAGACAGCAATTAAAACAACCAGATAGGATTCATCAAATAGAAACATAAAGAACAAGTCAGCTATTCTAACTACTCCCCTAATTCTTGCAAGTAGTAGTTCAAAAGTGAATATACTTAAATGATCTTGTTAGTAAAGTCTATGGTGGCTATTAGCAAAGGTTTACGTGTGCACCTATATGCTGCTTGAACAGCAAGTGGCCTTCTCCTGGAAGTAGTAAGCTGAACTTTGCCCGAGCGATTCGCACTGAATGACAATTTAGCAGGAGCAAAATCCAACGGCTTGAGAGGAGAGCCTAGCAGAAGCATTAAAACATCAAATATTCTAAAACCAAAAGGTAATAACAAGAAGATAACCATATCAATAAACAGATACACACAACGCATACAAGTAATAAACCTTAAATTTTAAATCCAAAAGCAATCGTTTTGCAGCATGCACCGGACAAGTGATTTAGATTACTCGAGTTCATAAAACCCAAAATCACACGAGAAATTATCTGGGGTTGGATCGAAATTCTCCAAAGACACGAAATTTAATCCCAGCTAGCTCAGCAGGGTTAGTTGATGAGTGAATAGTAATTGTTAGAAAGAAAAGAAAGGAGATCCCGCTTTTACCAGATGGAGGATGGAGAAGTGGAGTCCTGGGAAGAAGCAAGGAACTGGAAACAGCACAGTCCACCATTGTTGCCTGTTTGGTACGCGAGAAAGAGAAAGAATGCAGCCGAGACTACTCGTTTAGTTGTTGTAGAAAATAAGACGAAAAGATCAAGGATATGGAAATGGAAGCTTTCGGTTCGATGATCTCTATGCGTTTAGTTTGTGAAGTGAGAGACGCTCATCGTTCTCGGTTACATCACCACCACCACCATTATTCACCATGGACTCGATCGTTCCCTACCCTTCGATTTCCCATTCCCATCATCACATCGCAAGACCCTTAACGACACGCCGTTTGCGGGTTCACAAACATTTTCGACTAAGAATGGAAATGGGCCGACTCCCAGACCGAAATCTTTTTGCAGGTTCAGGATTGAGCCCAAATTGAACAAATTTAACCAAACACAAGGCCGTTTGAGATTGGAGCATGCATGGAAAGTTCAATCGAGTTTTTTAAGTGCAATTTATTATAATTATTATGTTTTAAATCATAATCACATAAATTTAAAAGAACGAGGCAAGCTGGTTTCATGTATGCAGTTATTTAAAATTTGAGTTAGAGCTTTGCCTTCCGCAAAGGATCTACCCGATTTAAGCGAAAATTATTCTGAGTGTGGATGGCTTAAATGTGTCTTTCTATAGTTGGAACCTCCTAAAATACTTTGTGAGCAACAAAAAAAAAAGAAAAAAACGAGACAAGCTAGTTGAGACTATATATATTATATTGGGAGTCATGAACAGCTATGGCCAAATTTATGTTCCTATCTTGGTGTTGGATGGGAAAAATTACAATCGGTGGACAGTCTAAATGAGAGTTTTGTTTGATTGCCACGAGTTGCTAGATGTTGTCGGGAATGGCTTCAAGGAAGTCGGAGAAGGTGCAAGTGACGCACAAAAAGTTGTTCACCGTGAAAACAAGAAAAATGATAAGAAGGTGTTGTACTTCATACAGTAATAAGCAATCGACTAAGTTCTTGAGAAGATTGAAGCAGCAGCAACTTCGAAGAAAGCCTGGGGATACTCTCTAATGACAACATACAAAGGGGTTGACAAGGTGAAAAAGGTGAGACTCCAAATGTTGAGGCGTCAATATGAAGGCTTGCAAATGGAGTCCATTGAGTTCATAGCAAACTACGTAAGTCGATTGCTGGCTTTGACAAATCAAATGAAGTTATATGGAGAAAAGCAAGAAGAGCAGATCATCGTTCAAAAAGTCCTGTGGTTATTTATCTCTTAATTCGACCACGTTGTGGTAGCTATTGAAGAAGCTCATGATTGTCATTAATGTTGAGTTTTGGTTTATTTGTTGTTCTATATTGGTTGAGGACAACAATTGAGACAAGTCTTTTACTTATATAAGGAGATTGTTACCTTCTTATTTAATGCACCAAATAAAGTCAAAGATTTGTATGACAAATTTCATTATAGTTAAATTTCTCTTTTAAGGCGAGAGTTGGAGAGTTTGTCTTGGGTATTTCTTTGTGAGTGTGTTGGTGTATTAGCGGATTGGGTGAGAGGAACAATTGAGTGATTGTAAGAAATTTTCACATAGTGAATTTTCTTCTCGTGCCTTTGGTTTTTTTCTGGTTTAAGAGTTTCCACGTAAATTCTCTTGTGTTGTTATTTTCTGATATTTTTGTCTATCAAATATCCTTAGATGTGGGTTTGGGAGGTCTAAATTCCCAACAATTGGTATCAGAGACAAGGTGTGCTTTTTTTTTAATTCTAAGTATGCTCTGTGGTCGCAGTTTTGACTGATCTTCCACATCAGAAAAGATTTTCTTGAGAAAGGTTCACTTGGTGCGGTGGAGTTTTGGCGTGGTAATGTGGTAGTACGTGTCTAGGAAAGTTTTTAGCTAAGGAAAGACTTGGTATTTAAGGGTGTCCGTTGTGACCCGCCTCTCTTTCCTGAGAACTTTCCTGATGTACTATTTATTTCTACGATAAAATTCATCAAGGCAGAATAACACAAGAAAAATGTCAGGAAATAGGGCTTCGAATCCTTTTAGATTTGAGGTGGAGAAATTCAAAGGGAGAATCAACTTTGGCTTGTAGCAAGTACAAGTCAGGGATATTTTGATTCAGTCGGAGTTACACAAGACATTGAAAGGCAGACAAATCCCTGATATCAGTACAAGTAAATATAGTATGAGCGATGAAGATTGGGAGGATCTGGATTTGAGAGCAGCAAGTGGGATACGATTGTGTTTGGCTAAGAATG
>JAOSBK010000002.1:145565-160389 GCA_027568895.1 Erythroxylum shatona | reverse complement strand
TGGAATTTATGTCGATGGCTGATGAACTTCCAGGAAAGCCAAACATGGAAGTTGCACCATAATTTTTCAGCAAGGTTATTTTCGACATGTGCCGAAGTAAAAGGATTGGAATTGGTTTATTCTGAGTGGATATGCTTTTATGGTGGAGCATAATGTTATAAAGCATGATAATTCTCTACAATAAGAGTTATGTTATTTTAAGGAGATCTACATTAAGGTGGAGTGTGGTTGTGGGATCAACCAAAGTTGCCAAGATGGAGATTGTTGAGTTTTGGCTCCTTTGTTATTCCATATTAGTTGGGGACAATAATTGAGACAAGTCTCTTACCTATATAAAGAGGTTGTTACCTCCTTGTTTAATGCACCAAGCAAAATCAAGGATTTGTATGACAAATTTGACTCTAGTTAAATTTCTTTTTTGAGGTGAGAGTTGGAGAGTTTGTCTTAGGTATTTCTTTGTGAGTGTATTGGTGTATTAGGGGACTGGGTGAGAGGAAAAATTGTGTGATTGTAAGAATTTTTCACATAGTGAATTTTCTTCTCGTGTCCGTGATTTTTCTCCAGTTTGGGAGTTTCCACGTAAATTCTCTTATGTTGTTATTTTCTTATATTTTTGTCTATCAAATATCCTTGGGTGTGAGTTTGGGAGGTCTAAATTCCCAACAATTGATGTCCGTTGATGAGCTCTCTAGTACCCTGCAAGCTCATGAACAACGAATGAATGAGAAGAAAGCAAGGAAGCCGATTGAGAAAGCTCTACAAGCTCAAGCATCTATCAAAGATGGTTAAAATGGTGATGCAAACAAAAGGCAAGGGAATTCTCGCGGTAGAGGAAGAGGTGGCCGATTCTAAAATAATCGAGGATGTGGTGGATATTCTAGATTTGGAGGAAACCCAGACAATGACCAAGAGCAACGATCTTCTCAACCACTTGAGCTTGTTCACTCGGATGTTTGTGGCCCAATGAATGTCACTCATGTCAGATGATAACAGCAGGTACTTTTTGACTTTCATCGATGATTTTACTCGTAAAATCTAGGTTTATTTTCTTCAAAGAAAGTCAGAAGCATTTGATAATTTCAAGAGGTTTAAAATGCATGTTGAAAGGCAAAGTGGCTATCCATTAAAAGTGCTACGAACTGATTGGTGGAGGTGAATACACCTCTAATAAATTTGATGAGTATCATGAAGAACAGGGCATTCGCCATGAAGTTACTTTTACATGCACTCCTCAATACAATAGAGTTGTTGAGCGAAAGAATAGAATAATCTTGAATATGGTGAGAAGCATGTTGAAAATAAAGAACATGCCTAATTCATTTTGGGCTGAAGTTATTTCAAGTTCTGATTACATTTTGAATCGATCTCCAACAAAGGGAGTTCGAAATTGTACCCATGCAGAAGCATGGAGTGGTTTTAAACCAAGCGTTAAACACTTGATCAGCGTGTTTGGAGCTGTTGCTTATGCTCATATTCCAGTGGAGACAATAACAAAGTTGGATGATCGAGCTGAAAAACCATTATTGTTGGCTGTAAAAAAGGAGGATACAATCTGTTCAAATTGTTAACCGAGATGTTACCTTTGCTGAAGAAGAAGCTTGGAATTGGAATAAGAGCAGCCTTGCAAATAAAAATAATTGCAATTTCTTCCCTTTTGAGGAAGATGCAGAGATGCCCACCATTAATCAGGAATCTCCCATGTGTTCTGCCTTGTTGGAATTCCCGACAAAACTTGAGAGGCCTAGACTAAATCGACAGCCACTAATATACCTACAAGATTATGAAGTAAATCTTGATGACATAATTGACGATGATGAAGGGTTGGTCCATTTTGCTTTCTTTGCAGATTTTTAGCCTCTGACATTAGAGGAAGCATTTCCAAATCCAAAAGTGGACGATGACCATGCGTGAAGAACTCGAAGCCATTGAAAAAAATAATTCGTGGGTTCTCATTGATCTCCCACGAGGCCACAAAGCAATTGATGTCAAGTGAATTTTCAAAACAAAAATGACAGCAAATGGAGTGGTTGAAAGCTATAAAGCAAGGTTGGTGGTGAAAGGATTTAAACAACGAACTGGCTATGATTATCAATAAGTGTTTGCTCCAGTAACTCGAATGGAAACCATAAGGTTTATGATTGCTATGGCCGCTCAAAATTGTCAGAAAATTCATCAAATAGACGTGAAGTTGGCCTTTCTTAACGGTCTACTTGAAAAAGAGGTGTTTGTCAAGTAGCTTCTTAGTTTTGTGAGGCAAGGTTGTGAGGAGAAAATTTATCAACTAAAAAAGCATGGTATGGATTAAAGCAGGCTTGACGAACTAATAATAGACACATTTATTCTTTCTTCCTCTTAGCATGCTTTATATGTGAAGGTTAGCAGTTTTGGTGATGTTCTGACCATATGTTTATATGTTGATGATTTAATAATTACAAGCAATAGTTCAAGTATGATTTAAACTTTTAATCAATCCATCTTGAAGGAATTTGAGATGACTGATCTTGGTCTGGTGTCTTATTTCCTTGGTATTGAGGTAGTTAAAAAGGATGATGGAATTTTTATATGTCTGGAAGAAATATGTTGCTGATCTTTTGAAAAAGGTTCCAAATGGACAACAGCAGTTCGAGAAAGACTACTCCTTATTGTTTTCTCTTTGGTATGCATCACGAGAGTTACATGCATTGGCCTGGTCACACTTATTCTTAAATAGAAGTGGGACATATTACAGTTATGGTTTTTTCTAATTAATAATATCATTTTCAATGAATTCAAATGTTTAGGTATAACACGTGGCCAGTTATTTAATCAGAAAGCATCGTTGCATGTTTCCCCACTACGTCCATTATTATTGAACCACTCACACTGCTTATCATGTAAGCATTTGGTATTAAACTTTTTTGACAAATTTCCAAGTTCAAGACTATGCATCTTTTTTTTAAATAATCCATTTGATGTATAAGCCAGACTTTATTTTTATTTCTATAATTATTTTCACTAATTTAAAACTCTCCTTTTATTGTATTTTTCAATTTTTATTAGTAAAATATAAAATTCTACTTGATCTCGTAAGACAAGTTATTTTCTTATGAGATTTAGTAATATAAAACTCGAAATTACTAAATCTTATGAAGCAAAATCTCGTCTTATTTGATTTATTGTTATCGGCTATAAATGAAATTCAAACTTTGAATATAATTAAATTAAGTTTACTCAGAACTATAAAATCTCGAAATACAGAGTGTTAGTTGACTTATGTTATTAGAGTAATATTACATTTATATGAATTTGACCTAATCACTTAATTAGTTTACTATAATCCAAATTGTGTATTGTTAATTATTTGGTAATTAAGATTCCTTCGATCCCAAGTGGAAGAACAAAAATAGAAAAAGGAGTGTCTGTGTCAGCAGACAACTAAAAAACACCACTTTTAACCTTTTCAAAGGTTCCCTTTTTGTTTTTGTTTCTTCGCTTCTTCTTCTCCAAGTCTCTTGCTTTAATCGAGGAATCCAACTCCTTCCAAGAATCAACTTCATGGGTCGTCCTAAAACTGATCTTTAACATATGGGTCGAGGTTGAACTGGGTTTTGTGTGAATTGAACATAGCGCCACGATATGTACGGGGTGTTTTGTGAACGGATTTAGGTGGTGGTTTTAAGTTGTGTTGGTCGGTTTTATGGTGATATTATGGTGGTGGGTTGAAAAGCGTAAGAGGTGTTGATTTACGAGTTAGAGAGTGACCCTTTTGACCATGGCTAGGCGACATGGGTGGCAACTTCCTCTCCATTCTTTTCAGGTATTTTTACTTTTACGTTACACTCACTTTGCTCAAACAAGTCAAAAGTGTGTTTCCACTTTCGAGATTTGGTTTTCACTCTCTCGTCGCGGAGTTCCTTTTCTCTCTGAAGTGGAACTACTTACTAAGTGCTGTTGGTTTGCCCGTGGATTTACTTTTGTTGCTAATCATGAGAGGTTGATTATTCGTTCTTTCTTTTTGCCTTTTCCCCTTTGAATATTCGTTCTTGAAGGTCTCTTGTATTCCACTATAATCATTAATTTTTCCTTCGTCTTTTTGCGTGATTTAACTGTACCCTAGAAGGTATAAGTGTGTGAATTGTTGAATTGCATGCTTGTTTTTCTTAAGTGTTAGCGTTTATAAGAAACGTGTAAAGTTATTGCTTAGTTCCGGGGAGTCGACTGACTCAAGAAAGAAAAGTAGAATCTAAACGTTTTTAGAAATTGAAGCTAGTTTTCATCCATGAAGAACATGACACTAGTCAGATTTATTTCTCTTCCCATCCTGGATTTTATTTTTCCTTGTTTAATATCCAAAATATGAGATTTGTTTGTATGCTGTACCGAAGATGGTAGAGATCTGTGAAACTAAGAAATGAAAGGCCGCAATGCACATTTAAAGTTCTTCTTACGTTCATGCAATAGGCGTGGAAGTTATAAAAAGGAAGTGAAACTATTTGTCAAGGCTAAGCAGTGTTTTTTGACTAAGAAATGGAAGGTCATAGCACACACGGAGGGTACTATTTGAGTTCTTGCAATGAGCGTGAAAGTTAAATGCAAATGACACGAACACTATTCATCAAGCTAATGTGTATTCATTTACTGGTGTTCTGCAATTTGTCGATGAAAAACTAATGCAAATGCTCTGCAACCTTATATCCACCCCCAAAACTAGTTTTTCAAGAATTTTGGTTCCATTTTCTTGTTAATTTATTTATTTATACAGCAACAATCTTTCCCTTTGTAGTTAGTGACAGATTGATATTTTCGTGTTCATGTATCACAGGTTGTAGCTATAACAATTTTCTTCTTACTTTCTGCTGCATATTATACCTTCTTTGCCCCATTTCTTGGAAAGGACATCTATGAGTATATAGCTACTGCAGTTTATTCTGTCTTGGTAAGCACAATCTCCTCATGGATAAAGTCTCTGTATTGTTCAATAATCATTTAACAGTTCCTTGTTTAAATTTCTTTTCCTTATGCTACATTTCCTTTTCTCCTTATACCGGTCAAATGTCAGGTTTTATCTGTATTCATCCTTTATGTACGGAGTACTGCCATTGATCCTGCTGATCCTGGAATTTTTCGTGAAGCTGATGAGACATGTCCCCATAGTTCAGATAAGGAAACAGATGTGCCTGGTTAGTCTACTTGCAACATTAACTAAGGATTGGAACTTCTACATAGTCTTTTGCTTTTGATCTATTTTCCTCATCCTTTATATTCCTTAAAATCTCCAGTATTTGACTAGCAAAATGCATCTTCAATTGGTGCAGCTGGCAAAGTAAAATTAAAGGATAAAGGAATACCAGATAGACATGGCTCAAACTGGTGTTCAAAACTTGGAGGTCTCTTTTGTGGTCCTTTTGTGAAACAAGATTGCCGGAAGGATGATATTTTACGGCAAACACCTGAAATGGAGGCGTTATTTTGCAGATTGTGCAATGCTGAGGTCTTTATTTTAAATTATTACGTTGCAGTTGAGTTTAGTGATCCACAACCACGGGCTCACTAAAAGAAAAGACAAGACAGAGAGAGAAGTAAGAAGCTTAGAAAAATGGAGAAGGAGATAGAGAAATTATGAAAAAAATTGATTCATACTTAATCGACTTTATTGATGCACAGAAAATCTGATTCTTTTGTATAGTTGCATTTTGATTTATTTTTCTTATCAAACCATGTAGAATTATAATAGTGCAAGTCTCTCTTTTTCAGTTAGAGCTTGCCTGTTGTGATAATCTTACTTTTCCCTCAGGTGCGGAAGTTCAGCAAGCATTGCAGAAGTTGTAACAAATGTGTTGATGGATTTGATCACCATTGTCGGGTACATTTTCAACGTCTCACCTTGTTCTCTTGAATTCATGAATCAAAATCCGAAGTTATTGTTTATCCATAATCTAGTGGGGTGGATCACATTGCTCTTCTTCATCCACTACAACAGTGAATTTTTCTCTTTTCCAACCTTTACTTTCATCATCTTGTATCGGTTTTAGCATACGTTTGACCTGTTATAATATTCTCTTGAACCTTGGTTGATTAGAGAAACAGGGTCCATATTATTATCCTGTCATGTTGGATCCTCTTACATCAACTACATGCCTGTGCTCCCCTTGAAGTTGACAAGTTTTCACTCTCGTCCTTTTCTCTCCTTTTTGACATTATTCAGCTTTCCTAAAGTTTTTCGAAATTTTGCAGTGGTTGAACAACTGTATAGGTAGGAAAAACTATGTCACATTTGTTTCCCTTATGGCAGTTAGCCTTATCTGGGTAAGATTTTACATATGTATTTCTGTTTGGACATTCTTTAATCTATAGCCAGTGTTTCTCATAAGTTTTAACTTATTTTGTCAATTTTCCTTTCGTGTCTATCAGCTTATTGTTGAACTCGGCGTTGGAATTTTGGTCCTTGTTCGCTGCTTCTTATATAGAAAGGGCATGGAACATCAAATAGCAGAGAAGCTTGGTGTCGGATTCTCTAGGCTCCCATTTGTCACTATAGTGGTACATTTATATCCTTTATTGATTTAGAGAAACTTGTATGATCTTGTTTTGGTGAAAATTGACTGCACTTTTCAGAATGCATATACTTTCTTGGACGTGTTCATTATGACCAATGTACTTACTAAGACAACTTTTATTTGTATTTAACCTCAAGTTGCTCACAACCATAGAAAATCTCTGATGAATTCAGGCTATCTGCACAACATTGTCATTTCTAGCCACTTTACCTTTGGGAGAACTATTCTTTTTCCACATGATTCTTATTCGAAAGGTGTGTTTGTAAAACTTCTCTCTGTTTTTTCATGTTTGAGTCTAGTTTAATCTTACTAATGAAAAAACTCATTCCTATTACTGTTGCAGGGAATCACAACATACGAATATGTTGTTGCCATGAGAACTCAAAGTGAACCACCTGGACCTTCTGAAAATGGAGGGGATCAGCAAAGTCCGCCATCTTCACCAACCAGCTCAGCTGTCACTGCCATTAGTGGAAGAAGCTCTCTTGGAATGAGCTTGCACTATAAGGGTGCCTGGTGCACCCCTCCTAGAATCTTCACAGATCACCAGGTACCACGAGATATTGAGGGACTTCTTTTGTTTTATTTTTTTCAAAAGAGGAGCTCAGTATATTTCAATCTGAGAGAAGTATTCTGAAGGCAGCCTACAAGTTAATATCCATGGAGGAATGAAGATTAAGATTTAAAGCTTTTTACTTTCTTTCGCTGGAAAGTCTTTCATGCAAACTGTATAAATTGTTATGCCGAATTTGCAATTTTAATTTATCATTGAAAATTCATGATGTTTATGCATACAGTGAGAGTCGAAGTAGTCATAAGCACTGTAAGAACTGAACGTTAAATTGTAGTATCTACTTTCAGATGGCATGTCCTGCATCCTGTAACTTGCACCAGAGGTTCCAGCCTTTAATAGTTATGTAGCTTCTTTTTGTATGTTTCTTCAAAGGAACACGGTTATACTTGATTGTTCTTTTTGGTTTTAATCAACAGGACGAAATTATTCCACACTTAGATCCAGGTCGCCCGCCATCCACGGTTGATCCGGACACAATGCAAGCAGACAAAAGTAGAAGATCATCACAGCGGCCAGTTCGAATCAGTGCTTGGAAACTAGCAAAGATGGATTCCAATGAAGCAATTAAAGCAGCTGCTAAGGCTAGGGTATCGTCATCTGTGCTACGTCCAGTAAACTCTCGACATCATTCGTGTGATACTGATCATCTATCAAATAGCTACGTCAGTGGACGGAGCAGTCCAGTCAGTATTGATCAAGGGGTTGGAAATAGAAATTTTGGTGCTGAAACTTCAAGAATGTCTGCTTCTTATCCTGCTAGCACTGCGAGTCATGCCAGCAGAGAAGACATTGAAGCATGCCACCAAAGCCTGAGTAATTTTAGTACTCCTAACATCTCCAACCTTATTGTATCCCCACTACAGCATCATCCATCAAACAAAGGTCACTTTAACCCCATATATCAGCCATCAGCACATCAGTCTCCTAGTTCAGCAAATGGGAATACTCTTGAGGGAAATGTGACACAGATTCCTACCCCAAGAAATGTTGAAAGCTTGAGAACTTCAGTTTACTGGGATCAAGAAGCTGGACGGTTCATGTCCTGTTCTTCTTCTTCCGGAGGCACACCTACTTCATCCCACGTTCAAAGAACGGAGCTTTTGTATGCAGGTCAATCTATATTTTTTGGGGGGCCTCTGCTGACCGTGAACAGAGAGACAGGAGGTGGTAGCTCAATGGCCTCAGGTCTGAACAGAGGCTACTTGACTGGACATTATCGGTTAGGTAGATCACATAGAGATGGTCAACTCCCTGTGTTTGTTCCAAGTGATTCTCAGCAAAACCATTTCTCTTATAGGTCGCCACAGAGAGAGCAGTAGAAATAGAGATTATTCATTGAACTTTCCAAAATGCATGCTACTTTTTATATAATTTATGTAAATTTTCCATTGTGCTTTGAAGATTTCCAAATGGCATTCTTTTTCACATTTTAAAAGAAAGAAGAAACGTAACAGGTAAAGGAATAACACACTTTGAGAATGGTTAATAAAAACAAAAACGCCGTTGCCGGGGATCGAACCCGGGTCGCCCGCGTGACAGGCGGGAATACTCACCACTATACTACAACGACTTCGATAGCTTCTTTCTGTAATTTACTTATGAAGCGTATAATTCGTTCTTGAATGATGTTTCTCTGTGAGGTTACTATTCAGTAATACACACCACGAAGAAGAAGATGAAGAAAGTAGTTCTTCAATAACCTCTGGGATGCATATTTAAGGAGTATAAAACCTTTTTGGATTTAATAGATATGGGAAATTACGTCTCTACTTGCATTATAATTGATAATGTCTTCTGCTAGTTCTCCGGAAAAAAAAAAGGAACAACTTGCGATGAAGGAAATGCCTTCTGGTTCTCCTAGGATGTTGGTCCTTACAAAAGAGGCTGAGAAGTTTTGGACTGTCTCTGTCTAGTAGTAGTAGGTAGGAAGACATGTAACTCTTCCAAAAAAGTTGGAAACTTCTATTCTTGGAAAATCCAAACATCTGTTGTTTTTTTCTCTCCTCTATTTCTAGTCAAACACCGTCCTCTGCTTTTCCTTCCCTCTCTCTCTCTAATTTTTGTTTGGTAGCTACATGTACGTGCATGGGTATTCATCAAAAATAGAGCTCTCCTATATAGAAAACCGGTGATTACTATCATGGGCACGAACCTGCTTCCTACCCCAGAAAAGGTGTAACCTTGGATTTCAACACAAAAAGCTCTCTCTTTGGATATTCCCTTTTCGATAACATTGTGTTTGAGCCACGAGACTCTTACCTTGTGGCTTCTAATTATATCTCATCATTATCTTCAAAAGTTCTTAGTCGGGTTTCTCTGAAGATTGTGCCTTGTTTATCGGATACGAAAAGCTTTTGGCTTTGTCTATGTGTATCTGTCATTGCTTTGACTGCAACCAAAAACAGTGCGTTTCGAGAGGAGGGTCGGAGAAATGGGTGGAGGTGGTGGAGGAGGACCTTCAAGAGAGCTCGACGAGACACCCACATGGGCTGTTGCTGCTGTTTGTGCTGCTATCGTTGTCATCTCTATCATTTTGGAGAATTTTCTTCATCGAATTGGAGAAGTAATTTGTCTTTATTCAATCATTTTTAACATTGCATGACCTGCACTTGATAAGAAGAAGAATTGATGCATTAAAGAAGCCAATGCCTTCCTCCATCTGCTTTCCTCTTTTAATCTATGCTTTGAAACAGCTCCTTCTCCTCTGTTTTCCTGCCTTCTTTTGATGAGTTAAATCTTCATAATTGTAATTGGTTCCAACCTCATATTGTGCTGACGTATGATTATACATCTGTTGTTTGTGTTGGTACGGAAGATGTCCTAGACATCATTATTTGGGAATGTTGGTCTGTCAGCTATTCCATCTGTTCCAATTACAGGTTCATGGCAACTTGTGTTCTCTTTTGATTTTTCTATTTTTGTTTCAGTTGTTCCGGGAAGGCAACAAGAAGGCTATGTATGAAGCTCTTGAGAAAGTTAAAGGCGGTAATTGCTTAAACCATAGTTTAAAATTTTTCTGTTCTTTTTCTCCGTAAATTATTTGCCATTCACGTGAAAATAAACAACTGCTGTTCACTTTCCGCAGAGCTTATGGTTCTAGGATTCATATCCTTACTCCTGACATTCAGTCAAGGCTATGTTTCCCAATGGTGTATTCTTGAAAGATATGGCAATACAATGTTACCATGTCCACGGAAGCATTCAAGTAAAGATTATCATGGTGGTGCAGCTCATGCAGATGCGTCTGCAGCTCATGCAGAAGGTGCAGCTCATGCAGATAAGGGAGGCCACCATCGTAGACTCCTCTGGTATGACCGCAGATCTTTAGCTGGTGGCGGCGGAGGCGCAACATGCAAGGAGGCAAGTGAATCTTCATATGAACTTGTCTAACTGCGAGTTCCAATGATAATTAAGGGCTTTTCTAAATGGTCTTCGATTCATCGTTTCAGGGGTACGTGCCACTAATTTCTTTGAATGGTCTGCATCAGCTGCACATCTTCATCTTTTTCTTGGCAGTTTTCCACGTGATTTACAGTGCTATAACGATGATGCTGGGAAGATTGAAGGTACAGAAAACAAATGCTGGCTTTCGTTTTTGTCTCTTTTCAATTAATCTGCAAACTGTAAATAACAACAATATGCAGATTCGGGGGTGGAAGGACTGGGAACGTGAGAGTTGGGACGAAGAGACCGTGAATGGTACTGCTCTGCTTATTAAAGACTAGACATGTTTGATTTATTGAGAGTTGAATGAACTGAGCATTTACACAACTGTTCAGGTCCTAAAAGATTCCGCCTAACTCATGAGACATCCTTCGTGAGACAGCACACAAGTTTCTGGACAAGAACGCCAGTAACATTCTACATTGTAAGATCTTAACTATCTTAAATTTTGTATGGTTTTATTCTTCACTATTGCTTATAATGGCTGCTTGTTGAATCCTGCAGGCATGCTTCTTTAACCAGTTCTTTCGGTCTGTTCAAAAGGCAGATTATTTGGCCATGAGAAATGGATTCATCTCTGTGAGTTTAGCAACTGTAGGTAGTAATGTTAACATGAAAACTCACACTTATGGCAAATGATTTATTTCTTGCAGGTTCATCTAGCACCTGGAAGTAAATTTAACTTTCAGAAATATATCAAAAGATCGTTAGAAGATGACTTCAAAGTAGTTGTTGGAATCAGGTAAACATTTGTCCTGTTTTTGGAGTAAGTAATAATTATACTCTCTATGTTTCCTCTCTTCTTCTTCTTTTTTGTTTTTCTGGTCTGACAACTTTGAACTCAAAATCTCCATCCTCCTGGCAGTCCACTATTATGGGCTTCTGTGGTTATCTTTCTACTTTTTAATGTTCATGGTTAGTCTTCTTTTCACTGTGTTTTGATTAATTTTGGTTGTACTCGGCCAGTGCCTTTAGTTCATCTTCTTTGCACTTTTCAGGATGGCATGTCTCTTTCTGGTATTCAGTACTTCCCCTAATTGTAAGAATTCTGTGATGGAAAAGGCTCGTTGTTGGATCTAACTATTGACTATTGAAACAGCAAAATGTTTTAACTGTTGGTTCATTTGCAGGTAATATTAGCAGTTGGCACAAAGCTTCAAGGAATTATAACAGAAATGGCAGTAGAAATTCAGCAGAAACACGCAGTAGTCCAAGGGATACCACTTGTGCAAGTCTCTGACAGACATTTTTGGTTTAGTTGGCCTGAGTTAGTTCTTTATCTCATCCATTTTGTCCTGTTTCAGGTATTGAGCTTCTTCTCTTAGATAGTTGTGAAGTATTTCATTTTTCTTAGGACATGCTTCTCTTTGAGGTTTCTTGTCATAACAAGCTTCTTTCACATGTCCAGAATGCATTCGAACTGACTTACTTCTTCTGGATATGGGTAATTCCCTGCTCTTCATTTCTCATTTCCATCATTTATATGTTAAACAAAGAAGTCACTTTTAACTTCTCTCTTTCCTGATGCAGTATGAGTTTGGGTTGAAATCATGTTTTCATGAGGATTTTGTTGTTACAATCATGAGGGTAACCCTTGGGTAAGTTAAAAAATTCTACAAGTTACAACTTTGTGTTCTTTCTTTTCTCCTACAACACCAATCTAATGATAGTTGTTTTGACAAAAACTAGACATGGTATTAATATTTTCTTAGGTTAGGAGCTCAAATTCTGTGCAGCTACATCACACTTCCACTCTATGCACTTGTAACACAGGTGACTTCATAATCTGCTGCCATTTTTGTAAAGGATAGATTTTTTTTTTTCATTCAAAAGTTGTGATTAATTCTGGGAGTTTTTCAGATGGGAACAACAATGAAGCGATCAGTGTTTGATGAACAAACTTCAAAAGCATTAAGACAGTGGCAAAATAAAGCCAAGAAAAAGGAACACTCTTCCCATACAAAGACTCTGGGTAGTCCAACTGACTCTCCTATGGCATCTCCTGCACAAACCGGTTCTCATGCTAATCATGCTCCCAGTCACAGCACGTCTGACCTTGAAGCATATTCATCAAACCCTGCACAAACAGCAAACATCATGGCCACTATTGATCTTGATAATGAAAAGTCTAATGAGCCATATGTCCAACGTGATCTACTGAGCTAACCATTCTATCCGTGTCATTACGACATTTTTGCTGTTATGTCGTTGATGTTTTTATCGTTTTACTGACCCTTGTAAATCTGAAGAAGACTAGAGTAAGTTCATCTATACTTGGCTGCGATTGATTAGCGTCTCAATAAACCTGATAGGTGAAGCAGGAGAAGGAGTTATGATGGAAGACAGGCTGATTTTGACCTGTATTTAGCTTTAACAATATTTCAACGTTCTGTATACTATGTTTACCTATGTTTCTAGTTAATGATTTTGTTTTAAGACAGCAAAGGTTCAACTCTGTTCAAATTCAACAGAAACATTTGATAATCTGTGTGGTCCAACGTAGTGAGATGTTACTCTCTGTTTGTGTTAAAGGAAAAGAAAGGTCTTTTGAAGTTGTGGTTTGTTATTATTGTATGAATTCTCTCCATATCATACAGGAAAAATGGTCTGTTGATATTCATTTCCTAAATCCTGATGAAACCCTACAGAATTCAAGGTTGGAACACTAACTGTCCGTATGGTATTTCACCTTTTTCAGTAATTTTGATTTTCTTTTCGATTGTTTCCAATCGTTCTTCCAAGATGTGCAGATGCTTTGGACAAACTTTAGATAATAATGTTAATCGATCGTATGTAACACTGATATTAAACAAGGTATTTAACTGCAAATCACAAATAAAGTTCAACTGCTTATCTTCAGAATGATAAATATGTTTATAACCCTTCTTATAACAAGAAAATTCTATTCCTTCCGTGGTTTCTTTTTCAAAAGGTGGTTCAACAGCCAAATCCAAATATTCAAATTGCTTTTCAATTGATTGTTGAAAACGATAACTCATTATTTTACCAAAATCTGGATAAGTGCTTTCCTGTTTTGGATTTCAGACTCAATTTCCCCTAATACGCCCTTCCATGGCTTCAATGGGTACTCTACTTTCGCCTTTTCTTATCCTCACGGCGTAGTCAAATATCCTAATTTTGATAAAAACATAAGTAGTAAAACATTAATCAATCAAAGGTTGCATCCATTGATTATACAACTTTTGCCTCTTTTGAAGATCTTTGATCTCATAATTACATTCATGCAAAAGATATCTTGCTTCTCCAAGTAAACGAAACCCATCTCTTTTCAAAGCTTGAACTTCTTTAAACTGTGGGTGTTGTGGATTGCAACAAGCTTCCATAAAATTTTTGTTGAACAACATATTTCTATATTCTTCAACTACTTTTTCTTGTTTTGCTCTAACCTTTTCAAGTCTATTGATCCCATCAGATGTATATCTAAGCATGGATTTAAGACTTCTTCGTTGAGTAAAATATCCAGTCATGACTGTTGAAATTTAATTAAACCACAAGAGTAAAAGAATTTAAATGTTAAAATGAAGAATCTTAAACACATACCAATCTTGGTATCAGAGCAAATTTTTACAAGTGGAGGATTACTGAGCATTGTATGGTGCTTCAGTTGTGTCCTCTTAGGTTACATATGATGGCTTATATAGCCGCAAACCTAACTATTTCAAGAATAATTGAGGGTAGTGGGATAATTATTCCGGGTACACATTGGGCCCCATAGCGAATAATTCAATCCTCTTTCCAGCAATTATTTCTTGTCTTCTTATGGAATTATTAGTTCCATTATCTAAAGTGAACGACAAGTGTTCGTTCAATAATAAAAGACACACTTAGTGGACTATCCACTTAATGTACAGTACATAGTAGGACAAAGGAATCTCCTTTTTCCTTTATGCTGTTGGCCATTATTCTTCTTTTGGCCACTTTTGATGGACATGTTTCTGGTGTGACGGTAGCGTTCTTGTCACGGGTCTAAGAGATCTAGTGCTAGCTGCCCATTATGTCACAGATCGATAATGACGTGGGTGTCTTCGTTCTTCGTCATCCGATGTCTTCTGTTGATAAGCTTTTGACGTCCCTTCATCTTTTTGGCTAAACTTTATCGGTTGCTGTGGATCTTCTTCTTCAAGGAGATCATCATCCTTTAATTCCTCGATTGTTCTTTTCAGCTCTTGAACTTCTTGTTGAAGACGAATGACTTCCTGATGATGAAATTCTGCTAGTGGACCTTCCCTTGGTTCTTGCTCAATAAAAA
>JAOSBK010000002.1:90267-130371 GCA_027568895.1 Erythroxylum shatona | reverse complement strand
ACCTGACTGTAGCCCTTTGCAACTAAACGTGCCTTATACCTTGCATTTTCAATACCTGAAGTACCTTCTTTTCTTTTGAAGACCTATTTGCAGCCAAAAATATTCTTACCTTTTGGCGACTTTACCAAAACCTAAGTATCATTTTTGTATAAAGATTTCATTTCTTTATTCATGGCCACCACCCCATTGTCAACATTAACATTTGAAGCTGCCTCTATATATGTGGAAGGTTCATTGTCTCCACCTATTTCTTGTGCCACTGATAAAGCATATGTAACTAAATTTGCATACCTCTGTGGTGGTTGGATCTCTCGTCTTGATCTGTTTCTAGCTATGGAATGTTCTTCTTCTACTGGTTCATCTTGAGCATGATCAGGATCTGGTTCATCAGCTTGATCTGTCTGATGTGTAGAAAACGTCTATAAAGGACCTGAGCTACCAATCTCTAACTCCACCTGTTTCTGTGTACTATCCTCTTTTTCTAAATTACAAGAATTATACATCATAGAGGACTAATCAAATGTAACATTTCTACTAATTACAAATTTATTGTCAGTCTTTACGTATTTACTCTTTTAACCTGCATCACTATTATCCTGTTACATCTGCATGTAGGCCTACTGGAAACAACTTCTTTACAATATAAGGGTAAGGTTGCGTATTATCAGGTTCCTTTGACCCTACTTCACTGCGGGACTTCGGGGTATGATCATCGATAAATCACGTATTTTCTAACTTGAAGAGATAAAAAAGCATCATTTTTTAGAGTGTTATGAAGTCTTCATCATGACTCGACTTGAATTCGAAAATATTCAAAATCAAGTCGGATTGGGTCAGTTCACATCGAGTTGGATTTGATTGGGTCGGGCCAAATCAAGTAAATTTCAATCTAACTGAACTTCTAATTTGTTGGATTGACCCTAGAATAGCCAGGAATTGGAGCGAGCCTTTTCTAAGTGATGGGCTTGATCTTCCGAATCTACTCAACCTGAGCCTAATCAAGTCCGGTTGAATCAGATCCAAGTGAATCTGGTCGAGTTAAGTGGTATTTTTCTCAAATATGTTTCTGCCCTGAGTCTCTCTCCGTTTCTCTGGCAGACAAAAGAGAAGACGAAGATGAGCTAGAAGACTCTGTTATTGCGCCGTGGTGCTGTTCTTTGAGAATACGACGGACTTCCGATTTGACTGCTTCATCTTTTGATCTCTATTACGATAACTTGAGTTGCAGGGGCGCGAAAGGAAAAAGAGAAGGACGACGTTGTAAGCAATGAGCAAAGAATAAACGAAACGCAGCGTAGGAGTAACGGTCGGATCGTACTCTCATGATATGTGTCTAGAAAATTCTAAGTACAGTAGAATATATATCCGTTGTAACAGACAAACGAGAAAGCCTTTTTCAGGAAATGAAATTATGAGTTTCTTTCTCTCTCTCTGTCACTTCTTTATTTTGTGTGTTGTGCTGTTGTGTGGCAGATTTGGTGAGATCAGTGTGCGAGTGAGTGCAAATACGATCTCTAGTGTAAAAATACTTAACACCTGGTATCAGAGCAATCGTTCCTCGGAAGAAGAATGGTGGAAAGCATGCGAGGAGCTGAGGTTCGTCATCTAAAAGAGAGCATCAAAAGCATGTTGGAGGCTCAATCAAGACATGAAAAGGAAATTAGTGATATTAAGTCTATGTTCCAACAACTCATGCAGAAGATGGATAAGGAAGAGTCAGAAACATCTGCGAAGAGTGTGGGAGATGGAGGACGAGGTGTGGTGATGACGAGGAATAACAAAACTGAGTTTCCGACGTTTGATGGCACGGGAGTAAGAAATTGGAGCTATCTTTGTGAACAGTATTTTACCATGGATCAAACACCAGAAGAGATGAAGATAAGGCTTGCCTCTATCCACAGAAGGTATAGCATTAGAATGGTATCAACTGATGATTAGGAATCGGAAGGAGATAAATGAAACGACGTGGGAAGAATTCCTTGCCCTCCTGAGACAACGATTCGATGAGAACATCTTCGAAGACCCCATAGGAGATTTGAAGGAGCTGTGACAGGAGGGTTCGATACTGGATTATTGCGGTTTATTCGATAGGTATTCAAATAAACTCACCATGCCGGAAGAATACCTGGTAGGCTTTTTCTTAAAAGGGCTCAAACTTTAGCTAGGGTTGACAGTAAAGACGATGGATCCATAAACTCTACACCAAGCTTATACCTGGGCACGCAAACAAGAAGCAATAGTGGCAGCCAGTGCTCCAGTCTTTTTTGGTAAAGGAAGCAAGGTCAGTAGCCCAGTCGGAGGGGGATCACCCTCTTGCAAAGTAACCAATCATACAGCTTCTTTATCAAAACAACACACGGAGGCGGGGCTGTTGCCAACCCTAGTGAGCCAAGGGAGCAGGAACCTTAATTTAAGAAACCCTCGGAATAGCAGGACAACAAACAGCAAGGAGTTCGACAAAAAAAAGGGTTAAAGGATTGTGTTTCTAGTGTGATGAGAGGTACTCCCCAGGACAGATGCAGGAAGAAACAGTTCCAACTATATATGGTGGAGGACGAGGATCAGGAGGAAGAGGAACCGGGCAATAACGAGCCAGAAGAAGGAGCTCCCCTCAATCTTAATATCTCACTAGAGGCTATGTGGGGTTTAAAGGATCAGACTGATTACAAGCAGCTCAGAGTGATGGGAAGTCATGGACGAAGACCTCTACATATATTGGTGGATAGTGGGAGTACCCACAACTTCTTGGACGAAAAGTTGTTACGGAAGGTAACGGTGGAGGTAAGTGATATAAACCCCATAAGCATTACCGTAAGAGGAGGACTGAAACTGGAGTGCAAGCATATGTACAGGAACTTTATATGGAAAATGCAAGGGGCAAGATTTGCAACTAAAGCGTTAATCATTAAGCTAGGGGGTTGCGACATGGTGTTGGGAGTGCAGTGACTGGCAACACTAGATGATGTGCTGTGCAATTTCAAGAGGCGCATCATAGAGTTCCAATCGCAGGGCAAGATTGTGAAGCTATCCGGGCAATCGAAGGCGCTGGCCAAAGAAGTATGTGGTAAGAGTTTCCATAAAATGATCAAGGATTCGGATCGAGGGGCGTTGTTCATGATACACCTGACGGACCCAATCAAAATCCAGATGCAACATCTGGAAATTATCGAAGACACTCAGACTAGAGACAAGTTAGAAGGGTTGTTAGCTGAGCACGGGGAAATCTTTTTAGAGCCGAAGGGATTGCCTCTACAACGAGCTTGCGATCATGCAATACATCTAAAGCGAGGAGTGGAGACCATCAACATAAGGCTTTACTGCTATTCGGGCGAACAAAAGGATGCAATAGAAAAGGCGGTACAAGAGCTATCGAAGCAAGGTTTCATAAGGAAGAGTGTCAGCCCATATGCGTCGCCGGTAATTTTAGTAAGGAAGAAAGACAATTCCTGGAGGATGTGTATAAACTACCGGGAATTAAACAAGCACACTATTAAAAGCAAGTTTCCCATTCCACTAATAGAAGAATTATTGGAGGAACTAAAAGGATCCAGTTGGTACTCGAAGCTAGATTTACGATCTGGGTATCACCAAATCCGGATGAAGGAAGATGACATCTACAAGACGACCTTCAGAACTTATGAGGGACAGTTTGAGTTTCTGGTGATGCCATTCGGCCTCACCAACTTTCCCGCTACATTTCAAAACCTCATAAACGAGATATTTAAACCCTTCCTTCCGAAATTCTTACTTGTTTTCTTTGATGATTTACTTATTTGCAGCACCGATCTTCCCCAACATTTGGAGCATCTCCAACTAGTCTTGGAGGTCTTGCAACAACAACAATTATATGTTCGGGGAAGTAAGTGTATATTCGGGGCAAGGCAAATAAATTGTCTGGGGCACTCAAATTCGGAGAAGGGAGTATCCACTGATGATAAGAAGATTGAAACTATCCAGAATTGGCCACGACCACGCACACTTAAGGAGCTCAGGGGGGTTCTAGGGTTGACAGGGTACTACAGAAGATTCATTCAGCATTACGGCATCCTAGCAAAGGCTCTCAATGACATGCTGAAGAAGCAGGAAGCAGGGAGTTGGGAATGGCAGGGGCAACAACAAGAAGCATTCGAACAATTGAAAGAAAAATTAATGGCAGCACCAATACTAGCACTACCAGATTTCACTAAATTATTTGTGGTGGAAGTGGATGCGTACGACAAGGGAATTGGAGCGAGACTTCAACAAGAGAATCGACCGATCGCCTATCTTAGCAAGGCTCTAGCTCCTAAACATCAAGGGATATTAATATACGAGAAAGAATTCCCCGCTATTATCAAGGCTGTGAAGCATTGGCATCATTATTTGAATGGCAGATTTTTTCGAGTACAAACGGATCACAAGAGTTTAAAATACCTCTTGGAGCAGAGGAAATCCATGCCATTCCAACAAAATTGGCTCCCAAAGCTAATAGGATATGATTTCGAGGTAGCTTACAGAAGCGTAAAAGAGAACCTTGCAGCGGACGCATTATCTAGAATTTCAAGCTCTCAATTGCTCACAATGGCGGTCTCACAAATACAAGCAACCATGCTGGATAAGAATAAGGAAGGTTGGGAGAAGGACAAGACCATAGAAGAACTCATCAGAAGACTGGAAACCATCGACAACCCTATAGGAAATTATGAATGGCGGAGGGGAATGCTCAGATGGAAAGGAAGAATAGTGGTGAGTTGCGACAAGGAGCTCCGAAAGAAAATAATAACCTTGGCGCATGACAACCCGCAAGGGGGTCATTCGAGGGTAACAGCGACAATCAAGAGGATACAGAGCTTGTTCCATTGGAAACAGATAGCTAGAGACATAAGAAACCATGTGAAGAATTGTGTGACCTGCCAAAGAAGCAAATATGACAACACGGCATATCCTGATGGACTTCATAGAGGGATTACCACCTTCCCATGGGAAGTCAGTTATCTTCGTTGTTGTGGACAGGTTCAGTAAATACGCGCACTTCACGGCAATTAAACAGCCGTATACCACACAGGAGGTGGTGCAGGTATTTATGGATCATGTATTTAAATTGCATGGGATGCTTAAATGTATAATTACGGATAGAGATCATCTCTTTGCGAGCAAGTTTTGGCGAGAGATGTTTAGGTTACAAAATGTGAAATTGCAACTTTCCACTGCTTATCATCCACAAATGAATGGGCAGTCGGAAGCTGTGAACAAGACACTGGAAACTTATCTGAGGTGCTTCTGTGGTGACACACCCCAGAAATGGACGAGCTGGTTAACGATGGTTGAATGGTGGTATAACACCACACATCATTCAAACATAAACACGACACCATTTGAAGTTCTCTACGGATATCCACCACCTTTGTATGTGCCGTACGTAGCAGGAGATTCTGAGGACATAGTGATGGATCAATTACTGCAGGAAAGAGAAGCCACACTGCAGATTGTCAAATTCCACTTGAACAGGGCAAAACAGAGGATGAAGTTGCAAGCAGATAAAAAACGTTCGGACCAAGGGTTTGAAGAAAGGCAATGGGTTTATGTGAAACTACAACCCTACAGACAACACTCTCTTCAGCGTAGACCCAACCAGAAATTAGCTCCTCTGTACTATAGGCCCTTCCTAATCATTAAGAAGGTAAACAGGGTGGCATACACACTGGGACTTCCTAAAGGATCAACCATTCATCCTATCTTCCATATCTCTCAATTAAGGGGTTTTGTTTCAGAAGGCACACCTACATCCTGCCAGCTACCCACAGCAATGAAGGAAACGACAAAAATTCTAGTAGCTATTTGGGGACGAAGAATGGTGAAGAAGAACAATAGAGCAGTCACACAGGTACTGATACAGTGGCAAGGGGGAACAAAGGAGGAGGCAACATGAGAATCGTTTTATGAATTGCAGAAGAAGTTTCCGAACGTCAATTTGCTGGACAAGGTGATTCTTGAAGACAGAGGGGATGTTACGATAACTTGAGCTGTAGGGGCGCAAAAGGAAGAAGAGAAGGACGACGTCGTAAGCAATGAGCTAAAAATAAACGAAACGCAGCATAGGAGTAACGGTCGGATCGTACTCACGTGATATGTGTCTAGAATATTCTAAGTACAATAGAATATATATCTATTGTAACAGACAAACGAGAAAGCATTTTTCAGGAAATGAAATTCTGAGTCTCTCTCTATTGCTTCTTTATTCTGTGTGTTGTGCTGTTGTGTGGCGGATTTGGCGAGATCAGTGTGCGAGTTAGTGCAAATACGTTCTCTAGTGTAAAAATACGTAACAGTCTTTCTTTCAATCTTTCTTTTTCTCCAAATCTCATGTTCATTTGATACAACACAAGCTCATTCGAATTGTCATCTCCCTCAACTTCTACGTGCTCAATACGGAAGGCAGTTGAATGGATGCCCTACCAACTCCTTGGCCATCTCCCCGTTCACATGCTAAGAAGTCCGCTAATCACACCCACATAACCTCTATAATTCACGGACAGTAAACGTCATGGCCACTGTTGATCTTGATTATCAAAGCTCTAGAGAGTCACATGCCCAACGTGATCCACCAAGCTAGTCATTTTACCTTTGTCAATCCGAATCTTTTCGTAAATTTGAAGAAGTTTATCCATAGCTTCATCAGCAAGCTCAGTGTAAGTATACATATACAACAGACCAATGACGGTGACTAGTGAAACGAAGAAGAAAAACCTCAAGACGACTTGATGTAATGATTTGGACATGTATTTGACTTTACTAAGGTACGTTCATGTTCTGTATGCAAAGAGTGAGTGAGGTTTGTGGCTTATGATTTTGTGCGAGGACAGTAAGGTATTCAACTTTGTGCATGTTTGAATGTTGTTCGGTTTCTTTCCTTTTCCTGCTTTCCTCTAAACAGATTTCCTGGAAATCGTCTCCGGAGAGTATTCTTGATGGGAAGTTCCAATTCAAGATCATAAAATTACAAAAAAAAAAAAAAACCAGATAAAAGTACCGCCTGGTGGAAATTAAAGTTGGCTCCTCAAGTGTTAACCTAAAGTTGACAAAATTCTTGTCCTAAAGCCCCCCCTTTTTATATCTCATCAATGTAGTCAAGAAGATCTTCAACTTCCTGCCTCAAGGTTACAATCTTCTGCTGCAGTGGTGCAACCCGGGCCTCGATGTCCCGGCCAGCGAACTTCCTCTCGTAACAATCTACTACAGTTGAGTGTTTGGCCATCTGCTTCTCTTGCAGCTCTCTCTCCTTCGCCAGTAATTCCTCCACCTGTGCAAACAGAATATCAATATGAAAATGATATTTGCAGATGCGGGACAATCTGTGAAACTAAATTGCAAATTCACCTTTTGCAATATATGAGCAGCTTGAGGACAAGATTGCAAGAATGAGATCAATGGCTTCAGCTCCTTTGAGTGCTCTTTTAACAAATTGTCTGCAGTCTTGCGAGCCGTTTTACAAGCTTGAACATCTCCTGTCCTAGAAAGATCACGTAGTGAAGCTTCTAGCTTTTCATGTATTGTCAAGCATTGGTTGATCATACTTTCAATCAGCTGAATTGTAGCTCTTACCTGAAATTTCAATGACATTATATTCAATATGTAGAGATTTGCCAAGTTTCATGTGATTATACATGTAAAACTAAAATTGTTCCTCAAACTTACTTCATCCCACTGCAGCTTTGCTAAATAAGAAGGGGAAGACTTGGAGATTGAAAGGTCCACATGCATGTACACAATGCAAGCAACGAAGAGGAAGTAAAATCCAAAGATCAACATGAATGGTTCCCTGAGCATTGAGAGTTTGTTGAACTTATAATAGACCTGCAAGATAAGTAAAAGTTACTAAAGAACAGAACATCCATGAAAACACTCAACATCATGTTTGATCATTGGAATGACCAAAAAGAAGTATTTTCCTGGCAGAAGCCCTAAGAATCATTCAAGGAATTTTTATTCACTTCATCTCAATGTTCAATTTATACAACATATTTTTCCACTCAACTATTTATATTCTTACTTCTCCAAAAAGTTGACAACTTTTGGTCAGATATGTTTGCTAAACTTTTGTGGATGGATCGATAACCTCTGTATATCAAAGCTGAGACTCTAACATGGTTAGTGATTTAGGCAGTACAGTTAAGAGACTACCTGGAAATACTGATTGTGCTCTGGCACAACATTGCTCTTCTCCAGGACAATAACTGGTCTACCAACAACGTCTAAGTGTGAAACCTTGGTCTGCATGTAACCATTCTCTAAGTCATATAAAGTATACATATACATCCAATTAAAACGATAAAAAATGAATGTCCAATTAAACTACATTAAACAAAAACAAAGTTATGATTATAAAAGAAGGGAGCAAGGGGCAGCATAAAGTCGTAGGCTGTTAATACCTCTTGCCCCTGCTTGACTGGGAACGGAGTCGAAAAAGAGAAATCTTGAGAGCCTTCTGGCAAGACAACCTGCAAGACAGAAAAACCAAAAGGCTGAGGAGAAAGTTTCTGTGCATGCCACTAGGCCGCAATCTAAGAGGCAAGATATATCCAGGCATATAGATCAGGCTAAACCCTGGTAAGGAAGCCACCAGAACCCCAGCAAGCAGACTGGACTGAAACCACTAAATAACCTATAGAGATCTAAAGCAAAGAGAAACAGTATATCTCTAACCTTCACAGTTAGATTATCAATGACCAACTCATTAATTGGGGAGCCAAATGTAATGTTCAGGTAACGTTTTCCTTCTGATTGAAACAAAAAGTCCTGGAGCGGCAATCCATATCCAATGGTAAAGGCAGTTCTCCAACCACCAAACATGGGATATCTAGGTTCAATCAAAAGTTCTGTCTGCAATTGAAAAAATAGAATCGAGTCAAAATCAAACTAATAAGTCAACAAATTTATGCTATCGAATCAAAACATTAACCTTTTTGGAATCACCCCACACATGAGATGTTGATATATTTCCAATTTCATCTCTGTAATAAATGGAATGGGCTCTTGGTGGCAATTTTGCAACAAGATGCCTAAAAGCTGAAGCACCTCGAATTTGGGGCCTTGCCTGGTACTCGAGCCTGAATGTTTTGAGGAAACTGGTATCAAACTTTGGTGTAGCCTTATTAACAGAAAAGAAACCAAAAACTCATTAAAATATAACAACAGACCTGGAAAATTCACCCTTACTTTTAGCACCACCATGGACAATATTATAATGCTCGGTGATCTGCACATTGCCCCAATGGGAAATTTCTATCTCTCGAACTACTTCGGGAGCAGTAGCAAAGGGATGTTTTGTTTCAAAATGAACAGCTATTGGTGTGTATGAGAAAGGGGCCAGGTTTTCATAAGGGCCATATTTGATTTCTAAGCCTTGAGCCTTTGTGTTCTCCAATTTTGTATATGATTCCAATCTAGACTCGGGAAGTTTAACAGTTAGTGACTGCGCCTTTACAGCATAGGGAGAGAGATAGTGTGCACTATCCTGGAACACTACCAGTTGAATATCAGCTTGAGTAATTTCCTGAGGAAATGGTCTCAAGGTATGTGTAAATACTGCTAAAACATCCAAATTCAGGATCTCCCCCTCACTCAGAGGCTTTGGTAACGATACAGAATAAAACTTCAATGCCGGAGGCATTCCTTCTGGATTGGCTACTTCAATAGGGAGGCCAGCACCAGAAGTTTTCGATTTCCCTTTTCCTTCTTTAATAGTTGCAGTCAAATAAGCCAAATTATTTACTTGAAGCTCAGGAAAGGCAAGCAAAATCTCCGAAACCCAATCAGAACCACCATTTTCTACCTAGAAATTAGTCAGATACCAAAAAAGATCAGATATATGAAACCGATAACATTACAATCATAGTTCTAGCTCACAGGAAACAACCTCTAATTGAATGCAATAAGAAAATAAGATCCAAAACAGCGTATTCTAACTCAAGATCAACAGGAAAGGGAAAATGAATCAAGCACCTTTAACGTTGAAGTGATGCGAACAATATGTGATGTCAAATCAACCTGCAACAGGAAATAATGAGAAGAGTTAACAAAAGCAAGAATCCGATGAAGAGTAGAAAAGCATAATCATTTGCAGAATCTAAAACACAGGAACAGTATGCATATATATATATATATTTCATGTCTATGTGAAATAAAAATTTCCTTTCTTTAATCCAATAAACTTCAAAAATATGATAAAAAAGCACCGATATGTAAATTGAAATCCATTGGCCCAAGTCAAGTTTCTTCCAAGCTCAAATCTTGAAGAAAAATCTGCTAACTTGACAGATCAAGAATGCATTTTTCGGTGCAGGTCTACGAGATGAGTACAAAGTGGAGCAGAGAAAGGAGATCGAAACTTACACGTCGATCGACCTTAAGAAGGATCAGATCGGAAAGTACAGGCGTTGTGAGCAGTGCAATAGCCAACGCTAGTGTAACCAACCTCATCTTCGCGGCACAGCCTCAATTTGGAGTCTCTCGCTCACCGTTGCTATGCTTCTAGTGTCGTATTTCAGACCCCGTCAATACCTCCACTTCCATTTAGGTGTTGAGACCAAATTGGGCCGAGTTCACCCCGGCCCAGGAGACGAAACGCTGCGTTTCGTTGAAGGAAATCGCGGCGTCCAGCGGTTGGGGATTGGATAGAGGAAGGTAGTATAATTCAAACAAACAACCAACCGACTCCAAGTTCGCCTGCGAACTAAAGTTGGGGTTTTTAGGGTTTCCAGGGAAAGTGAAGGAGATTCCTTAGTGATTGTGGTGGAAAGCTATGGAGACGTCTCTGAGATATGGACCTGACTCCAAAGCTCTGAGAATTCACGCCAAGGAGAAACTCCGCATAGATTCTAAGACCCATTTTCAGGTCTGTTCTTGTCTTTTCTTTGGTCTTCACAAAAATCTCAATCTCCAATTTTTTAATCTTTGGCTTCTTTGGATTGTTCATTTTAAAAACTACAATTATATTTTGTTTTGAGTTGAAGCTCGGACACTGATTTGTTCAAATGTTAAACCTTTTCGTTAGGTTCATGGAGAGCTAGACACGAAAATTGGAGCCCCGTCGTACTTTGGTGCCATGATTAGGCATTTCCATCCAGAAGTATGTCTCCTTCCTGCTTACTGTAGTATCATCAAAGCTCTTACATCTGCAAAACTTTGATTTTCTCTAACAAAAATGTGACAATCAATTGTAGTTATCCGCCAGTCTTGGTGTAGGGGTACATTACACAAGACATGAAAAGCTACATTATAGCATACGCGGAAAGAAGGCATTTCATGTGACTAATGATGGCTTGCTAAACTTCAACGTTAAGGGACGATGCAATTTCGACAAAGAACTCAAGGAGGTTGGTACTTCTGGTTCTCTGTATCTGGTGAAAACTACTTAGAAGTGTAGTTTGTTTATGAAAATTCCAGCATCTATCATCCGACTGCCCGTTGATGTCTTTGCTTCCACTTTCTTCCGCAACCTTGTTTTATATTTTGTTGTTTTTTAGTCCTGTATTTTTGGGATATGAATCTGTTCCATTAGCTTGTTTATGGATCTAACTGTTTTGGATACCCAACAGAGGAAGCCAAAAGGAGCTGCAGAGCTCTCTTGTAGTATACTTAATTTTCAGAAACATCAGGATGTTAGGTTCAAGGTTGGATACGAAGTAGTTGATAAGGTAAACTTCCCCTTCATCCTGAGTCACTTAATTGCCTAGGATTTCTATCCATTCTGTATTTAAATATTTTAAGGAGGTGAATTTTGTAACTTATGATTTCTAAATGCAATCCTCTATCATGAAGAATATTCTTTTCCTGTGCTTTATGTGTTTTTTCTGTTTCGTAATGCATTCTTCCATTTTTCCATCATTGGTTCCTCTTGCTTATCAATTGATATTCTCTTCTTGGAAGTAACTGTTGTTGCTTGATACGTTTATACGCAGTCATGATGTTCTGGGCAAGTTATATGGCACGATTTTGTCAAATATGCTTCGCTTTGTTTTGCTTTCCTAGCTAATCCAGGAGTTTGACATTGTAATTTTCCATCAAATCATATAATTAACTTGCATTTGCAGTGTTATAAGCTATTTTTCTTCTCTCTATCTTTCAGGTGCCTTATTTTCAGATTAAGGAAAATAATTGGACTCTGAATGCAGACTTGAACGGTCGATGGAATGTGAGGTTTGACTTGTAAAGAAATGTACTAGAGATGTTCTTTTGAAGTTGAGATTTGCAGCTGCAAAGTTCATGTTCTTTTTGTATGAGTTGCACTCAGATGATATATATGACTTAGTCGTGTGAATACTATAAGATGCCTAATATGTACTGGGTTGCACTTCTTGTGTATACAAAATAAATCCTTGAATTCAATTTTCTCTTTTCATATGCTTAATGAGCACACAAGCTTAATAATGGAGATGCCATTTTGCATCTGTCGCAACTTCTGCAGAGGAAGACCTTCTAAGTCGAACCTTTGAAAGTTGGGTGGAAAGGACTTATTCTCTGGATATCATCATCATCATCATCATCTTGTGTTGTAGCAATGCCATAACCTTGTGATATATATATTCAAGATACCACCTTTCATTGTTTCTTATAGATGTTGGAGATCCCACCATGTCCATAATGAGTTTGGTTAATGTTTGGTGAGAGGTCTATTATGAAACGCGAATTATGTTAGCTTTGATTTTGAAGGGAATTTATGAACCTTTTGGTCTCAAGTCAATTCATACAATATTGTGCTCACCTCCAAAAGTCGATAATGGAACTGTGAATCACAAATGTTCTTTGCGTATTCCTAATTGTTAGGACTCTTCCGAACCTCACTTAATTTAGTAATTTCTTGGAGGAATTGACGAGGATATTGTTAACACTTGGACGGACCACAGCAACCGACCAGAGCATTCCAACGTCCCAAGTAAGCGTAAATGCCGACAACTGGCATGCGGTACAAGTCTAGTCTGGTTCAGTCCGGTCCTAATCCTAGTCCTAGTCCTAGTCCACATCATCTTCTTGGTGTTTTATCTACCAGTCCACTAATCGCTTTTGGGTCTTTCGGCGCAGCCATGTTCATTGTTCCGTGGAAAACTGGTGACTGGTAAGTGGTCTTTTTTCTAATTTGGTTTACCAGAGTCAACAAAAGTCTCCGACTTTCTTTCTTTCTTTTAAATTTTTATTTAAAACTAATATGACGATGACTAAATATAATTTTTGGACTTAATTCAATTCAATTAATTTAATTTAATTTAAATCAAATTATATTTATTCCTATTTTATTATTATTCAAATTTGTAAATTATAGAGAGAGTTGAGTTGAGTTGAGTTGATGTCCAAGCGAGGCCCCAACAGATTCCTTTATTACCAATTTTAATATCGGCATTACATACATGCCACATGATTAACTACACGTTACATACCCACCCTAAACACTCTCTTTCCCTTCGGACAAGACAAACAGACACGAGTCTTAGCTTTACCAATTTCCTTCACATGACTCGTCACTTCAGGTTCCTAACCGCCGTTAACGCCTCGGCGACCCCAGCTCACTCCACCAAGGATTCGTCGCCGCCGCCGCAGCAACCTGCTACTGTGGACTCCGACTTCGTGGTCATTCTGGCGGCCCTCCTCTGCGCTTTAATTTGCGTTCTAGGCCTCATCGCAGTCGCTCGCTGCGCCTGGCTCCGCCGCTTCTCCTCCAGCGCCGCGTCGCGCAGCACTACAAATCCTCCTCCTGCTCCGCCGCCTTCGGCGGCCAACAAAGGCCTCAAAAAGAAGATCCTTCGTTCGCTCCCCATACAAGCTTTCTCGCCCGACTGGGCCGTCAAATTCTCCGACTGCGCCATTTGCTTGACAGAATTCGCCACCGGGGACGAAATCCGGGTGCTGCCTCAGTGCGGACATGGTTTCCACGTGAGCTGCATCGACACTTGGCTGGGATCTCACTCTTCTTGCCCGTCCTGCCGCCAGATTCTGGTGGTGGCGCGGTGCCAGAAGTGCGGCGGATTGCCGACGGCGGCAAGTTCTAGCGGCGGAGCTGAAACTGAGGCGACACTAAAGGAGCGGGAAGATGATGGGAATAGGTTCTTGCCCTAGCTCTCCCATCTTTGATTGCTTATCTCTTTCTTGAGTACATAGCAAGCCTCCATATATTAATTTCAGTAATTAGTTTATATATTTACTGTAATTATGAATATATATATATATATTACTATATAATATAAGTTAAATGAGTATTTGTTGAGAGATCTAATATTAGAAGAGCTGCTTGCTATTAGGACCGAATCGGGGGAAGTGTTTAGTTGATTTGGTGTCATTAAATTTAAATAATAAGATTGCAATTTTTGGTTATTTCTTGTTGTTGGTTCTTAAAAACATTCTTCAAGTGTAAGAACTAAGACAGATCTGGTTGGTGCTGGGGTTAAATGTACTGTGTTCGTCGTTTGATGTTCTGTCTTATTCACCGCATTCTTAGGAGGCGGTGTCATGTGTAAATGTAATGCCTTATAATTTCCAAGGTTGTTGAGGAAGTACTGTATTATTTAATGTATTTTAGTCACACTAAAGCAACTACATTGAGCCTGAGGCAGGCGCGTCGGCTTCCAATCACCTGTGCCCTTTGTTCTAACATCATCCCGAGTTTTTGTATGGTTGGATGTTGCTGGAACACAAGGGCACAGGGGGGGAACGGTGCAGGGGATTGGAACCCCGGCAGGTCACCTATGATTCCGTGTAAGAAAATGGCAATGGCAATGGCAATGGCAATGGGTAGTGCCTAGAACAGGTAAGTGTCATAATGGGTAAACGACTTTGGTTTGAATTTGATTAACAAAGGGGTATGGTTGGTTGTGTTTGTGTAGAGGGATGAGCATATGAGTACTAAATACAGTTAAATAATGGATGAGCCACAAGATATGATTGAAAATGGCACTAAACCTCTAAGTGAGACAAGACAAACCCTTCTTTTTTTCTCCCCTTATCTAAAAGAGATAGTAATTAGTTGTTTCCGACCACGACAAAAGCAAAAACAAAGATTGAAAAGATCACGTTATTTGTTTATTGAAATTTCATTTTGTTTGCAACCGTTCAATTTTAAAAGAAAAAAAGTGAAAAAAACAAAACAATTTGGATTGGGTGGGGCAATGTCAAGTGGCGGGAATGATTAGTATGCTTAATGACTTATTAGTTAATTAATTTTATACACGTTCCCACGAGAAAGGTAATGAGAAGCAGTTGAAACCACTGCTGTACGCAGCGGATGTGAGAAAAGAATATATAAAAGAGTGGGATTTGAACCCGACGTGAATCGAACACGCAACCTTCTGATCTGGAGTCAGACGCGCTACCATTGCGCCACGGATCCACTTGTTTACACTGCTGCAATTACATCTAGTTCACGATTAAGGGTAGGGGAATTAGTATGATTAATTAGCAATGGAAATATGGAATTGTGTGGAGTAGGAGTCATCTGCAAGAAGAAGAAAAAGACCTTTATTTTTCTACCAGAAAACTGTGTACACTTACGTCTTGGAAACTTAGGTAACTGAATCAGGAAGATGAAGAACGAAAAGATTATGAGAAAATCGTTGGATAGCTGCTGAAGTATCTGAATTACAATCCTTCCCTTTTGGATTAAGTAACGCAACCCAAGTTGGCCCTTTTTTAGGCAGTTTCAGCTGGATGAACCATTCCAGATCCAACGGGATGGTGATCTATAAGCTCCTTGGAATAAAGAGCACGGCTTACATCGGACTACTATGGCGTCTGATGCTCAGGGACACTCCCATGGGAAGTGGGTTGTGGTGTCGTGTGGCATCGTTCTCTATGTTTGTTGTCTGCCGTGAAATCTGTGTACTCTGCAAATTGTCATCCGAATCTCCTCCAGCAGCCTCTGACACGTAATCCTCATCCCCCCTGCGTAAGCTTTATTCGCCCCAATGTTCATGTTTGACAGGAGGCTCTGCTGTACAAAACATGCTACCGAAGTTGGGGAAAAGCATGCTTCGCATGATTCCTTTGTCAGGGAGCTTTTCATGAATACTACCGAAAAGGATCACAAGAGGATCCTTAAGAGGCACGCTTTGGTTCGTCATGCTTCCCCGGCGAGATACAACAGTAAGAGTACTCTGTCCACTCACAGGTTTCGGAACCCTCTTCAGGTCCATATAACCTGATTTTGTCCTTTTCACCGGTTGGTTCCTGTCCAACAGCAAGATCTTTCGTTCCTCAACTATTGGATATATCAATCTGTTTGATGCAGTGAACGACGAGGTTTGCTCTATGTTCCGGTCCTTACTGTTCAACGCCGTTCGCAAAGTTCAGTTGCAGTAGAAGGACCTGACCAAATATCAGACTACCCGATAAAAAACCACTTATGGCTGACTTAAGAGTCTACTTACACTGTTCTCGCCACTATCCCTCGATCATGCAAAAGTTGCTCGCCTTCATAGCTCAGAAAATACACTTCCCAATTCATCTTTATGGGTTTATCCTCCATTGGATATGTGAGAAACTCCGGCTTAATTTCCACATAACGATTAGGTTGAAAAGTAACACCAGATAAATTCTCTGAAAAGATTGGAGGTACACATATGGTCTCACTTAAATACTAATCTTCTAGATAGAATTTTTCTAGACATATAATTTAATAGCACGATAATTTATTATAACTATACTCGATAATAGCCATTAAATAAACAATTAAATAACACTAGAATTTAACGAGGTTAAGTCAATTATGCCTACTTTTTCAGACACTACTAAATTTATATTTCACTATTTTTCAGAAATAATACAAATGAAATACTACAAAAGGAAAAAATAAAATTTATCTTATGAAAGATAATTTTGGAGATGATTTAATTAAATTAAAGAGGGAAGGCTCCTTTTATAGTTTTAGAGACCTCGGCCATTCCCACATATTTTCGATTTAAGATCATGGAATGAGCTAAAATATTTGACCAACCAACAAATCTCCACCTTGGCGAATTCCACTTTTTAAAATCTCTCGAAAAATTCATCTTTAGTAATGTTTTCAAATGCGCTTCAAAGCGCCCATCTTCAATTTTAAACAATATTGATCAAGTCCAAACAAAGTTGGAACTTGACCGCAGTCGCCACCTTTATCAACAAATTAGTAGAATTCTCAATGGTCTTAATCTTCTGGATTACTTCTCCACCTTCTTTCAGAACCTCTCGTACAAAGTGATAATGAAAATTAATGTATTTCGTCCTTGCATGATAAATTTGGTTTTTTGCTAAATGAATGGCACTTTGACTGTCACAATATACTTTGACATGTTTCTGTTCAATTCCCAATTCATCAAGCAATCCTTGAAGTCAAATTGCTCCCTTCAATATTTCATTATATTACATTATGAACCATTCCATCTCTCTCAGATAACAATTTTCTAATATTTCATCTATTTACGTTCCATTGCATTATAAACAATTCAATTCTATCATATTTCATTTCATTCCATTAAAAACTTTACGTCCAACTGAACATAGCGTAAGGAAAGTAGTGCATATAAAGAGTTTTCATGAAAAATTTAAGATTGTTGGTTTAGCATTTTAGCAGGATAAGCAAGATGATTAATATGTAGTTAAATATTGTAATTCTGACTACCGATGATTTAGATAAATGTTAATAAACTACTAGTTATGTGTTTACTCTTGCAACGACACCAGTCAGTTAGAGGTCTACCTTACAGTCAATAGTTGCTTTGTCGACTACAGCGGCAGAGTATATGACAATTACAGAGACTGTGAAGAAGGCAATTTGATTTCAAGGATTGCTTGATGAATTGGGAATTGGACAGAAGCATGTCAAAGTACATTGTGATATTCAAAGTGTCATTTATTTAGCAAAGAACCAAGTTTATCATACAAGGACGAAACACATTGATGTTTGTTATCACTTTGTATGAGAGGTCCTAGAAGAAGGTGGAGTAATAATCCAAAATATTAAGATCACTGAGAATCCTGCTGATATGTTGACAAAGGTGGTGACTGCGGTCAAATTCTAACATTGTTTGGACTTGATCAATATTGTTAAAAATTGAAGAAGAGAGCTTTGAAGCGCATTTGAAATACTATTAAAGATGAGTTTTTTTTAGAGATTTGAAAAAGTGGAATTTGCCAAGATAGAGATTTGTTGGTTGGTCAAATATTTTGGCTCTTTTCATAATTCCACATCGAAAAAATGTGTTGAAATGATGGAGGTTTCTAAAACTATAAAAGGAGTCTCTCCTACTTAGTTGAATCATCTGGTTTCTTTTCTTCAATAGCGATGTCAAGACCTTGCTGAAAAAGAATGTCTTGAACTTCACTTTATCACATGCCAAAATGACCCGTACCATCAAAAATCTCTACTGCAAATATTGCATTTGTCACAGCAGTCTTTGCTATAATAGACAGGGTAGAAGCTGTCGACAAGATTAATGTAGTTGCATCTTTGATTTCTGTCATCTCTGCTATAATTCCTATTCAATAGTTATCAATGTGAAATGCCAATAACTCAAAGAAAAATCTTTTCTGGTGTGAAAGATCAAACTACGCTGCAAACATAAAGCATACTAAGAAAAAGCTTTAGCTCTGATATTAATTGTTGAAAAACTCTGGGTTAATTTCCACTGACGGTCACAAATTCACCCTGACCACTATTGCTTAGGTGAATAGAATGTGAACTATTGTACTTAAAAATCACACTAGGTAAATTCCCATGAAATATTTTAGGGTCACAGACAATCCCACTTAAATACCAATCTCTTAGACATAATTTTTCTAGACATGTAATTTAATAGCACAATAATTCACTACAACTATACTCTACAATAGCTATTAAATTGATAAATAAAGAACTTCAAATTTTAACAAGGTTTAGTCAATTATACACAATTTTTCGGACACTACTAAATTAATATTTCACTATTTTCTGAAAATAATACAAATAAAATACTACGAAAGAAGAACAGAAAATTTATCTTATGAAAGATAATTTTTGGAATGATTTAACTAAGAAGGGGAGGCTCGTAAATGTTAGAAACCTCCACCGTTCCCAAACATATTCGACACGGGATTATGGGACGAGGGAAAATATTTAACCAACCAACAATATCAGGTGTGAATGATGCAGTGAGTTTGGTTTTGAAGCAATTCCTTCTTTAAAATGATGGGGTTCACATTTCTATACAGACCTAGGGTTATCGGAACTCCGGGAGAAAAAGACAGTTTCTTTTTATCACATGAAAGCTTACAATTGAAATGCTCACCGAATCAAGAATCTTATTGGCACGAAACAGATTGTTGTTCCAAAAACATTCTCCAAGACCCGAATGTTGAGGCATCTTCTAATCCTCCAAGAATCTGGGAAGAGTGGTAAAGAGTCTCTTTTACCTACTTGGTAAACTTAACATCAGGATTTCTCATCGGTTTGAGCCACATGTCAGCCATTATTCGCGAAGAAATGCTCCACAACAGGTCCCGTCCCTTTACAGGAACATGTTTTCCCTTCTTTGTTGCTTTTCCCAGTCCATAAGCAACCAGCCACTGCATTGCTGTAAGCCTTTGTCTCTCGCTATCCCACATGTTCCTTTTCCCTACCGACCTTACCTTCAAACCTCCTACATGCAAGCTTGTCACTTTAAACCTCTTCTCGTCATCGTACTTGTCCTCTTTCATGCCAGCAGGTGTTGCGTGAATAAGTGCTACCTTAGGACCACCAACTGCCTCATAACGCCTCAAGGGGTCGCGTAGCTGGATAGCTACTGCTACAGTGAGTGTTGCCACACCATCTGAAGTAGCCAAGCTGTGTTTTTTAATCCAATCCTCGAGCGGAATTGCAGTGGACAGAGGATTATTACGTTCTGTTTCAAAAATCAATGGAGAAACATCAAAGGGAGCTTCTTCCTCTACCATCTCTGCCTGAATTTTTAAAGCTTCCACGGCCATTACTTCAATCTTCTGCATTGAGAATGCCAAAATTTCCTCTGCTGTTAATGGATTTTCATTCATGTTCCAGATCCCAGTTGAAATCCTGTCTTTCCTGCCTGCATTCATCGCAGTTGCCATCGTTTTAACTGCAGAAATAGTTCGAGCAGCACTTGAGCTAGCACCTTCTTTGTTTCTTCCCTGGATGATAGCCGAAGCTATACCTTCAAAAGCTATTTGTTCTGCAGTCTTCCCTATTAGTTCATCGATAGGCATAATGGACAGGATTTGAGAGCTGAGTTCCTCGAAACCAAGGGCTGCCATTCTCTGAAATTGTTCAAACCCGCTTATGGATGTTTGGGATGAAATAGCAAGTGGTTTTGATAACTGCACTGCTAATTTTGGAGTGTCTTTTCTTGCAACAATGGTGTCCAGAGGATTGGCAGCAGCTAAATACCCTCCATCCCGCGTTTGAACTACACAGCCCAAGCTTTTTCCAAGATCAGAGAGATACACTTTGGACTCTGCCTCTCTTTCATCATCACCTGCCTCCAGTTGCAGATACGGAATTTCAGTGTGATTGAATTTGAATGTGTCGGCTTCTTCTTCCTCAAGCATCTGGAGAAATTCTTTTGTTACGGTTTCTTCCTCGGCATCTAGTCTCTCAGTTTCATCCTCTGTTTTCACTATTTTCTCTTCGCCCATCATAGACTCGAGGGCTTTTATCTGCTGAGCGATAGAATCAAGCTCAGTCAATCTTGTTAGGTGAACCTGGTCATGAACTATCTCCTTAACAACCTCGCTTGAAATTGATTTATCTCCTCCAATTGTTTCTTCAGATTTTGCATCTTTGACCTCTTCTTTATCCTGAATCTCAATTCCTTTATCTACAACCTCAAAGTCCGGAAGATCAAGATCTTCAATTTTTGGCTCTAGGTCTGCTGATTTCTGGGAAGAAGAGGCTGGAGCAGGAGCGGGGGCTGGATCGTCAAGATTCAAGTCATCAATTACTTGAAGTTCTGCAGCTGGTTTTGTCTGTGAAGGTGTCCAAGCTTCAGCTCTACTTGTCATTCTAGGACTAGGAACACTGAACGATGTTTTTGTCTGTTTACGACCAAAATTTCCTGTTTTACTTGACTTGAATCCTTCAGCTAGATTGTAGATGTCAATCCCTCCATCTTCCATAATCTGAAACCCCAACTTCAGAACCAGTTCTCCTCCTTTGGCTTTCCCTGACAAATCGAAACTAGTGTCCCACTGCCTGACCCTAGTACCTTCAAGGCTTTTCTCTCTAGATTCCTGAATTAGTTCACTCAAGTCCACAGAACTTCTTCCAAATTCAATCTCTTGAGCGTCAACGGCAAACATGTAAATCCAAAAGGGCCTCGGCTCAAATTTCAGCTGTTTTTCCTGTCCTGGAGCGCAGTACACATGACACCTAAAGAACAGAACCTCCTCGAAATCCGCAGCTCCCTGTGAGACCCTCGCAGGCATGGTGTGAACAGCACCTTCTTTCGTTTCCTTCTTCCTGACACAAACAGAAAGGCGAAGACCATTCATGGAAGCTGGAAGGCCTTGTGCAGCCACAACTTCGACCGAGAACAAGCAGCTCAGCTTCTGCATCCCAATGTGCGAAAGAGCTCTCATAGGCTTCCATTTCCATATGCCTTTCTTCTCACCGGAACTTGTTTTCTCGTCCAGCTTCCTGATGTCAGATTGATTGGACACTTTGGTAGGGTTCTTGCTGTCCTCCTCATCATCGTCAGGCTTTGGGCGAGAACGCCATGGTGACAAGGACATACGTCTCGCGAAGCGAGGCTTTGAAGATGACTTCTCAGGAACTTTGGTGATCTCATCTGCAGTAGTTCTAGGAAGTGCAAGGGAGGCAGTTCTCCGGGTGGTTGTTGGAGTGTTAGTTTGGTAGAGTGATTGGCTGAGTGCCTCGAGTTCTTCCAATAGCTGAGCGTTAGAATCTCTCCTGCCAGAGTATTCTGCAGCCATAGTTATGGAGAAAGGTGTGGTGGTAACCCTGGGGGGTTGGTTTGGTTTGGTTGCAGTCCCAGACCAAGCAACGAAGAAGATAAGGAAAAGACAAAAGTGTGAGGTGGAGAAATCTCCATGAGTGATGATTTAATGGTGGTGATGAAATATGCGTACGAAAATGTGTGAAGGATAATACAAGTTCGTGTCATGAAAGTGATAGCTGGTCCGATCCCATTCATTACACAAACATATATGTATATATGTATATGTCATCGTCGTCGTCATCATCAAGACTTGTTCTTCCTCAAAAAGTCCCTGAGAACAAGGAGGGACCGGACAATTCCATCAGATTGAGGCGAGAAATAAGCAGGCAGTGTCATTATATATATATATACGTATTAATTATCTATCTATCTATTTCTACCTCCATAGCCGTCACTTCAAAGAGATAAAATTTAGAAATGGAGCAGCAACAAGGCAACAAAGAGCAAGCGAGTATAAGAAGGAATGAAGAATCGAAATCAGAATCAGAATCCAGAGAAGGTGGGCTGCCATTGGAGACCAGTCCTTACTTACAGTACACGGATTTGGAGGACTACAAAAGCAATGCTTATGGCACCCAGGGACACCTCCAAGTCAAGCGTGATCAAGGTGGCGGAGCCACCGAAGGTCCCACACTTTCCGGCGACGCTGCCAAAACCGTTTCCGGAGACACCGCTTGATTACAGTTACAATTCCTTCCATTAATGCCATGGAGGACCTTAAGATTATGCTTTTTAATTAATTGTGTTACTTTTGTTAAAAAATGTAATAAAATTCATTTTACTTTTGCAACTTTTAATAAAAATTATATATATATATATCCGAATGAGGAATCAAGATCCAATCTGGCTGGGCTGGCGCCAAAATAGGCCCAACAATTTGTATCCTTCTGCTCCCGGTGTAATAGGAATTCAAAGCCCTAACGCTGCAAAAGGATTTGATCGAACGGAATCGAGTTGTGGAAGGAGAAACTGAGCGAAGAAGAGAAAAATGGCGTGGATGAAGGGAGAGGCGTTGGTGACGAAGCTGGCAGCTGTGGCCAAGTACGGTGTGCTTCCGGGAGCTATGGTGGCTGCTCTCGTCTACTCTCCACCTGATTATGCTTCTTCTTCTAAAAACCATCAATCTTCCAAATAAAAGTCTTCCTTCAGGTTCCTTTGCTTTTCTTGCGGAATATTACTTCTGAAATTATTGGGTCTTTTACGTTGAAATACCAGTGTCATGTTCGTTGGTTATACAAGGCGGATCGGGATTCCTGAAATCATGGATTTTGGTCTTCATTTTCACTTGCTCATTATTGGATTTCATGTGATTTATGCTTGATTTTTCTTTAATTACTGGGTCTTGTTGGTTTTGGGAATTTGAAATTGGGTACACTTTGGTTCCCTGTCTCTGTTACCCTTTCATATTTCTAATTCGATAAGTCTACTTGTACAATACAAGGCCATCCTTGTTGATGATGACAACTCACTATATATGGACAATACTGTAACCTTTATCAACTAATTGTGTTCTACAATTATCTGATAGTGGTAATTGATGTCTTTCATGGTTTTAGTCCTATAGAAAGGATCAATAATGCATTCTGACAGTTTCTTGATCTAAAAAAGAAGAAGATAGATTTGTTCCACTTATATCGCACACTTCTTCACTATCTGTGTTATAATTGAGAGTAATGCCTCAAAATATGCCTAATTTTTGTTTGTAGTTTTGGTACAGGAGCATCTTCCATGCAAGGGTTGGCCTGCAAGTGAATGTTTTGGCTACTCTATTTGGGCATGTAATAATCCTCTGGTGGAATCCTAATAAAATGTTGGATTCTCTTGTTAGCAGGTTTTTGTTATTGAATTGTTACTTTGTTTTGGAGAAATTTGAGTTGTGAAACGTTCTTCATGGAGTTCTTCAGCAGTGAACAGTTTCTAATTAATGAAACCGTCTTTGCAAAACTATCCATGGCCTTAGAGTGCTTCTTGTGGCCTTTTCTGTTGTTCTGTTGTGATTCTACTTTTTCAAGTTTATGTTTCATTAATTGAAATAATTACAGCTTTGTTGCTTCTTCTTTATATTTTGCACATCAATTTTAGCTTCTAAATCTTAAAGCTCTTGTAAATCTTTAAAGTACATAAGCAGAAGGGCGAACATGCCGTAGTTGGTGTATATAGACTCAATACGTATATAGATGACCCAAAGTAGGGAGCATCAGTAGTCCTTAAGACATTTAACCATCTTATGACCCAGATTCTTCATTACCACCTAAGAGGCTGATCTAACATTGTCAAAAAGCCTGAAAGCATTTGTAAACTGTATTGTCTGCAACAGTAGTACCGCTGCTGATATGTTACCCAAAACATCAAAATCCATCTCAAAGGAAAAAGGAGATTGGTATGAATTTGGCTGAATCTATGTGGAGTATGAGTATGAGATTGACAGTCTACTAATTTAAGCAGTGGAGGCAAGTAATATTTGGAATTGCATGCATGGTGAAGAAGCAAATAATCACAGTTTTCTTCACTCCATGCTTGTGAAATATACTGCAAATGACCCATCCCTCCTGCATCGTAAACATTTAATATTACATGTTGTTCTGTAACTATTATCAGATCCTAGAGAGGCAATCAATCAGTTGTAGCTATTTTAACCCCACGAAAATTCCCCTTGAAAACGTTACAAGCTAGGTAAAATGTTATGAGCTCTTCATCTGTAGGGTTTAATCGAAACCAGGAGGCAAGCCTGTCTCCTCTGTGTTATCACCTGCTAGTTCAGGAATAAGGTCTTCCATTGTCAACATTTTAATATGGTGAGGACAGGCAAGTGCTTTAAAAAGAATTGGAAGAGGGTATCTAGGGGTTTAGAGGGGATCTATGTATTTGATGAATTGCAGAGATTTATGCGTGCACTATGATCAGGTGATGACTCGAAGAACTCACCCCAAGTAAAAGATAACAACAGAACAGATGAATTGCTCGTCATAACATCAGAGGCCTATATCCTGTGTTTTGGATTGGATCATTTTATCTATCGTCTCAGTAGAAACCAGAGGTGAAGGAACACTCAAAGTCACGGCATATTGCGTTATATCACTTTATATCAACCATGTCATGAGGACTTCCGAGGATATGAATGCTTAGACTCAAAGCTGTTTGTGAAAAACCATTCTTGAAGAGACAGTGTAGTATTCAAGAAAAACAGCACAACCCAACTTTACGTTAAAGTAATAACTGAATCACAAACTATATAAACCCAATTTCTCCCACCCTTTATCTCCATCCTCCTTACTTCATAATTCTTTCATTCTATATAAAAAAAAGAAATGGCTCCTTCCTCCTTTTCAATGCTCTTCCTCGTTGCTTTCTCTGTGTTTAACTTTGCCAATTCTGCTATGGCTCGTGATTTCTGAATCGTGGGGTACACCCCAGATGATTTGAAATCCACGGACAGGCTCATCGATCTGTTCGAATCTTGGATGGAAAAACACGGGAAAATTTATAACAGCATCGAAGAGAAGTTGCATAGGTTTGAGATTTTCAAGGATAATCTTTTCCACATTGACGAGACTAACATGAAGGTGACCAACTATTGGCTTGGCCTGAACGAGTTTGCTGATTTGAGCCACGAAGAGTTCAAGAAGACATATCTGGGATTGAAGGTTGACTTGTCTAAAAGAAGGGAGTGCCCTGAGCAGTTCGCTTACAAAGATGTCATGGATATTCCAAAGTCCGTGGATTGGAGACAGAAAGGCGCAGTTACTCCTGTCAAAAACCAAGGATCATGCGGTAATCAAGTTCCTATATATATACACAAAGCTCTCTTCCTTCCATGAAATCTTTCTGTTGAAAAGTGGCAACAACTAAGTGCAAGTATATATATACAGGTAGTTGCTGGGCATTTTCGACAGTGGCAGCAGTGGAGGGCATAAATGAGATTGTAACTGGAAACTTAACATCACTATCTGAGCAAGAGTTGGTCGACTGTGACACTACCTACAACAATGGCTGCAATGGAGGACTTATGGATTACGCTTTTGCTTTCATTGTCTCCAATGGCGGACTTCATAAGGAAGAGGATTATCCATATATCATGGAGGAGGGCACTTGCGAAATGAGAAAGGTGAAAAACTAAATAGCTGGTGTTACCGAGTTTCGGTTTTGTTAAAACATGACGTGAACAAACCTGCATGTCTTTTTGATACTTCTTTTCAGGAAGAATCTGATGTAGTAACCATTAGCGGATACCATGATGTGCCTCAGAACAATGAACAAAGCCTGTTGCAGGCACTTGCCAATCAGCCTCTCAGCGTAGCTATTGAGGCTTCTGGAAGAGACTTCCAGTTCTATAGTGGGGTAAGTCATAGATGTAGATACAGCACTTAAAATTTTTGGCAATGAGCAACATAACACTAAACTGTCATGTTGTTGCAGGGTGTTTTTGATGGTCACTGTGGGACTATGTTAAATCATGGAGTGGCAGCCGTTGGATACGGATCAACCAAGGGTTCAGATTACATCATTGTTAAGAATTCCTGGGGACCCAAGTGGGGAGAAAAGGGTTACGTCAGGATGAAGAGGAACACTGGCAAGCCTGAAGGTCTATGTGGAATCAACAAAATGGCTTCTTTCCCAACTAAAACCAAGTGATTTCAGTCGCCTCTCTCTTCTCTTTGCCAAATGTCTGGTTTTTTCTGTTGTACTTCCAAACGGACTTAATGGCTTGTAATAAAATTCTGATCTTTTTTAAATTTTAAAGACAAAGTATAACAAAAGGTTGTTGACTATAAAACTAAAGTCATCTTACATTTATAAGCATCTCGAGCAGATTCTTTTCTTTATGGTATTGGTAAATAGTCTTCTTGAAAATGGATTATCCCATGAATCGTACTTGCAAGCAGAAGTGTTTCATGTAATTGATGAGAATATAAAGAAGTGATCTGCCATAAATTTGTAACTAGGCAAGTTACCTAACCCACTAGGATACAGAGAAGCACAAAGTTTACTCCTGAAATGAACAAATAAAGAAGAACAGTTTGCTCTACTTGCATGTTTACTTGTTTTCTTCAGTCTTTTGGTAGGAGAAACAAAATTCAAGAGGAATGACTAGCGAAGGTGTTTTTCAGAAAAGATTCTTAACATTGAGGTGCATCTTCAAACTTGCAAGAATCGAAGAATGATCGGAATAATCTAAGACAAAAGAAAAAAGATAAAGCAGGATTTATAATCATAGAACATACAAGAGCAAATTTTCTCCATTAAAAAAAAAGTTAGAAAATCATTTTACACCACCACAGCAACTACTGGCTGTGTTCATCAATGTAGCCCCACTAGTGGGATGCCATTAGGTTCTCGAAGAAACCTCAGGAAGGTGGTAAGTTTCCATCTACTGGAGCACTGGGCAACTTACTCTTATAAACCACCGCTTCCAGGATACCATCGTCCCGGAACTGGGCAAAGAAAAGTCGAGGGTCAACTGGTCCAGGCAATTTGAAAGAAATGGAAAAGGGTCCAGGTGGGCAAAGTTGCTGCACTTTCATCTGGAATTCACGGGATGAGTTTTTCAGGATTCCCCCATCATGTACCACCTGCCCTTTTATATTCACAGTTCCATCACCTTTGACATCACAACTTAGTTTACCTGCAAAGACAAGAAAATGCAGTCGTCAAAACTTTGCAAGTGTAATGCCAGAAGAACATGTACTTCCGTTGATGCAACAGAAACAGTTCCAATTGTAAGGTTTCGGCATAGAACTTATAAATTGTACTTTTAGGAATCCTTTAAAGGTTTGCCGTTTGCGTGATGGGCTTGTTTCATCCGCTTGGCACATGTTGCTCGACATATTCCAATATTGGAGGTAGCTAACTTACTTTCATTTCGACGGATTCCAGGCAGTGCAATTCTGAAAAGGTAGGCATCTTTACTGATACCAGTGTCAACGAGCCCAATTGGTGGTCCAGCCGTCCCTTCACTTGCAGTTCCGGTCAATACCACTGATGGCTTCAGTTTCGATCCAACATCCATTTACCAAGCTCGACTACTTTAACACTTGGCTTTCAAACAACCTAGTAGATTTACAGCAATTAGCACAGTAATCGTCAGTTTGCAGCAATAAATATGTGATTATGAACAAAATGCAATAAATATGCGATTATGCCAAGCGTAATCATACAAATCAAGGAAAAGCTAAACAATTGCAAATAGAGAGGGATAGCTTGGCATAGATAACAAAGATATTATGCATTCATTCTAGGACCTCACGAGACAAAACTTGAACATTTCTGAAGCATCTCACTCCCTGTCCCACGATCAGCATAAGAAGAAGAACAACAAAATAACTAGGAGGTGAGGAATTGGAAAACATAAATATAAAGCAATAAACTTGAATTCCAGTTTGAAGCTATTAGTCGCATTCAATCAAAAGTCTTTAACCATTTAAAGTCAAAGCACATTATAAAGAAGAAGCGACTAGTCGAGATGTTAGTTCGGAGCAGAGGGTTGAGGATGATAGATAGGGATCAAGTCAACCTGCATTCTCCGTGATTCAGCTCCACATTTTTTCCCTAAAAGAACGGAAGCGTAGAAGGATCTACACACAAATCTTTCTATTGTGCCTTGTAAATAGCGAACGGGCTTATAGGAGAGGAAACAGAGATTCCCTTTGGTTCAACTTGCAAAAGTCTTCAAATTGAAGCGCAAAACATAGAGGGGAAGAAAAAAAACAAGGAAAGGAGAGGACTTTGATACCTATTAGAACCAAATAACATAAGCATACCTGAAATGGAGTAAGCACGATCAGTATCTTTGAGATAGATCGAAGAACTGGGATTCTTGTGCTGCGAAAATTGAAACCACAGTTCTCTTACTGTGTGTGTATGCGAGAGAGAGGAGGAGGTCTGCAATCGCAGTAACTGGCGACCGCGAAGCGCCCAGCCGCAACAGAAAACCATAAATTTTGAGAGATGACGAATTAACCCAAGTCCAAGTCCAAGTTAAGAGAACTCAAAATTAATTTAATTTAATATAAATCTAATTTATTTTTTTAATTCAGAATTATCTTATTAATTATATTTGATTAAATTAAAGTTGAAATATGAATAAAATTATTTTCCAGGAACAGAATAAGTTAGCCATTTAATTTAAAATCTCATGAGAAAAATACAAATTATATATTGTTCTGTTTAATTCAGTTCTGGTCCCTGTCCCCTGAGGATAGGAACTACTTTTTTTTTTGTTACCCACGAAGTGTCCTAAAAGGGTCTCAAATATAGGAAGGTACCTTTAAACCATCTACACTCAGACTAATCCCCGTTCGAGCTAATCGTCGTTCGAACCAGATAGGAGGATCCTAGGAACTACATTTTTCCTTCCACAATCGTGTGTGATTCTACAAATGAAGAACAAGACATACTGACGATTTAAGTAAAAATAGAATTGCCAACATAAAAGCAAACATCTTCAATTACAGATACAACAACCAGTGATAAAAATTTTAAGATAGATCCAAAATTCAATCAGATTTGAGATTTCCAACTCAAATTTAAAACTCTAATTAAACATATTTTTTAATTTCAAAAATAAAAAAAATTTAGTCCAACAAACCTTGCTAACCCTGACAACCACAAAAAACTACCATAAAAAAGAAACCATATTCATAAGCTAATCAAATCATCCTACGACTCAACACAATTGTCGGCTTTTCTCTAACTACACAAATCTTTAAGACCACTTTTCACTGCCTGATTGTTACTCTTTCAGCAAGTAACAGGATCAAGCTGGAAAGCATCCTGTAATCCATGTTACTGAAATCCTAAAGAAAAATTGGAAAGGAAACTACTTTCCAGACCTAACCAACTAGTAACACAAACTCTAAGTCAACACAAATCAGTCAGCCCCTAGTTATAAGCAGTTTTACTTCCATGGCATGCCAGACATGCCATGTGGAAAACTGTTCAAGCAGGCTCCAATTCCAGTTCCAGTTCCAGTTCCAGTACTCTGGTTAAGGGGGCTTCCAGGACCACCCGAGGATTCACTGAGTGTCGCACGCGATGGTGGGCTGCTTGCTCCTGTCGATGCACCAACTGCAGGAACTCCTGTTATTGCGGGTAAAGGGTCTATTTGGTTTGCAGACTTTGATTCCTTTCGACCATCTGCGATGAAACTCCCAACCACCACCTGCAATGGAAAGACGGTTGAAGACCTATTAGCGTTGATAACCAGAAATCATTTTGCAGAAAGATGAAAGTTGATTATGCAAGTATCTAGGCACTATCAGGAACCATGCCATTGCTAGTTGAAAATTTCGATAATTAAAGAGCTAGGAATACAATATCAGTAACCTTGAGGGAGCGCAAGAATTAGAGATTCAGGTTCTTTCAATATTGTCAAAGGTCAAAGTTGGGATTAGAAGGCTCATGGCAGGCCTTGACTCAATGGGAGATTGGATGGAACAGGGATTTGATGACATTTTTGATTTCCTTATAAGTTGTTTAATAGTTGACATGCTTAATCATATGCATAATGGGTCGGTTTAGGTCGATCCTAACCCCATATGATTATCAATTATTTCTATAAATTTTTTCTATATAAATTAATAGAATATTGAACGACCCTGATAAGAAAATCTCACATCATGATTTGCAAAGAAATTTCTGCTATTTTTTATACAACTGCTACAAGGTCAACAATTCCATGAGCCTGGGCTAAACAATTGAACATATCTATGCACAAGATAGCACTTTCATAAGGAAAAAGAACAGCACTTACTACACCTAAAGCAATGCAATAATATCCTAATATGAGTTGATGAGATATTCTGACAAACTCCAATTGAAATAAACAAGTGTCAATTCTCAAATCTCACTCCTTACACCTACCAGGATTGAAACCTTGTCTATGAGAAGGTATTCTTACCTCCCTACCATCAAGCTAAATCCTTGATGATTATAGAGCATATAACCATGAAAGACAAGTTAATATGCCACACTAAGATCTCGTGCAATGAGGGTACACATTTTTATCCGTTTTGGAGTTGATATCCAGATATTCTAGATTCTAAATGTTGTATGGAATTTGAATGACTATGTTACAACAGACATGTTCTTGAGTTACTACTTGAAAGGACCGATCTTGAGGTTTAATTTCAAACCAATTAAAGTCAAATGTTCTTGAGTTAAATTCAAAACCAAAATATTGACAAGTTAGAAGCTTTAATGTTAAGTCTGAACTATGATCAATGTCTTGAAATTTTTGCAAGGATAGAGTCGAGTAAAAAGTTCAACTGCAAGTTGCACCCAATGGCTCACAGGAAATAGTTGTGAAATGATGTGCGAGAGGCAGTATATAACCAAAAGAAAGATAGATGAGTAAACTTGGAGATGGCCCTTAGTTTGGCATATAAATCTGGACATTAACCTGGACTGGAGATGCAGCTGTAAGAAGGCCAGCCACGCAGCCACCAAGCACACGGCCATCTGGACCAGACAATGACACACTTAAGCCCCCCGTTCTGGTCCTTTGATCTGCATTTTCTGACAGCATAAACGAACCAGAAAGTGACAGGATTTCAAATCTCCCCTGTTTCAGGAACAGTGGTGCAGACGTCAATAAGTTGCATCTCAAACCATAATTGAAAGGAAGCACACAGATATCTCAACATCCAAAAACAATTATGTGCAAAGAAGCATTGCTTTCCTTCTAAAACTCATATTTCTCAAAGTCCAAAATTCCAATACAACTTGTTTGCTTTCTTCTTCAACTTTTAAGCAATCTCCAGTCAGAAACCTATTTTATACTCACGTCTTCTTTAACCTTTCAAAATGATATTAAGTTACCAGAATCTAGAAATTTGGAATCAAATCAATTTGTTTTTTCTTTTAAAGTGGACAATAGGACAATTCATACACATCTAACATGAATGGCTGCTACCAGAAAGAGCACTTCTCACAAAATTTCCACATAACCACAATGATCATGAATCCCATGACAATATGGATCATTGTCCTAGACACAAGCTTCCCAGAACCATGGCCACTGAATAGAAAAAATGAAGAAACATTAATTTTAGGAACACAACTTGCCATCATAAACACAAGGCTTTTATGTTGAAAACTTTTTTTTGAAAAATGAACAATTTGTTTCATTAAATCAACAACTAACGCATGCATCGGCAAGCCGTTTCTTAAGTTATGGAAAATAGCGATTGCAACTACAATATTAAAGTTGTTATCAGATTCATTACGATATTTTGCAGTAATTGTGTCCATGCTAACTGCAATTATCGCAATAAATATCTGCAGTGTTAACCATACTCCACTACTTAGAAACTTGTTGGAAGATATCAATTATCGTCCATCGTATCAATTTCACATTTCCACTAATTCTTTACTGCAGTCAAATTAGCACAAACCAAGAGCATCTTCATTTGATTATAGTTGCATCAATACAAAGCAGATGAAAAGTGACAGACCTCATATGTTACTGTTCCACCAGAAGTTGCGGGTTGCCGAAGAGTTACATTTGATATGGCACCATTTGCTGACAGAATACAAACAGCCCTAGGTCCATGCTGAGAAAATGACATTATTTTTGCTGAGACATCCTGAAAGTATCAAATAAAAGAAAATGTCAGCTTCCAATTATGTCTTTATTTATGAGATCAACTATTTCTTTTATTTATAAGTTGGAGAAAGGAAAAAGGTTCAAACCCTTAATGTCATTAACAGCAGCACAGTCATCCAACCATTGGACTATGGGCTCAATGACAATTATAAGATCAAAAATAAACATATACTAGTACAAAAAAGAGAATACTAAATTTTAAAACTAGTTAGGTAAGTTAGCATGAAAATCGAAACACCATCCATTAGATGCCTATATTCCTTAAATTCTAAAAGAATCTAATAATTAAACAATGAAGAAGAAACTTAAAGTGGAACTTGCCAAATTCAAACCTCCAACTTGAGAGAATTAAATAAACAAAAATGATGCATATAATTGCATTCAATTTTCATTTCAAACATTTCCTTAAATACATTAATACCAAATATATGTAAAACTACAACAAAATTAGAATCCTTTGAAATTCAAGTTTTTTTACACTCAGTATTGGCTTTTGTCTTCTTTTTCTTTTGTTGGATTTTGAATGGTTGAAGTTCTACATATTATAAGCATTGGTTCTACATAATATCATCATAACAAACTAAAATGTGCCAGAAACAATCAGAAGAGCAGATATGAAAAATGAAAAACAAAAGCAGAAACAGAAACAGAAACAAAAAAAAAAACCTCTCCAGCTTTCACAGTGATAACATGAGGTGTAAATCCAACCCCTGGTAGACCTGCAGAGAGAAACCTTCGTAAGTAACTATTAGTGCAGTAATTAATAGCACAAATATCACATGAAAATTATAATTTTCGAAAAAGAAAAGTGGCAAGATTACTGATGAACATAGCTTGAAAGAACAAGGAAAAGACTGCTGTTTCCATATATTTTCCAGGTAAAAACAGTGGACAAATGACCAACTAAGCATATAGTCTTAAAAGGTAAAATCCACTTTTTCACAGAAGGGATTCGAAATTTATAAAAGCTTGTATTTATAGCAGTGTAAGTGATAAAAACTGTGGAAATTGTTCAATATAGAAAAAGAAAAAGGAAAGAAGAAGAAAACAATTCGACAGAAACATCTGCACGGTGGAATAGAGAGAGTTGCACGGCAAAAATAACAAATAAAGGGCAGATAAGTAATTTTAAAACTGCAGAATCTGAAATGAGTCCGAGGAGATCAAAGTTATAGACAACCGCTTCTTTTACTATTTTCTTTTTCTTTTCAATTCGCAACTAACAATTCGATCTCTTACCATCAAAATAAAAAAAAAAGACGACCTTTGAGCTTCAAAATACAAATCCCTGTTGTAAAATCTAAACACTTCTATTTATTCATGAAAACACCATAACAATCAAACTACTTCTGAATTGAAAATATACCCTATCCCAACACGTTATACAAATATCAAAATCAAAGAAAAGAAAAGAATATAATATGAAAAAATACAGAACATTCAAAACAGAAACTAAGAATTAAAACAAGAGTCCACTCCATCCACCTAACTGAGATTGGGTTTATTTTTAGAAAGCAACTTATCCAAAGCACAATGTATAAATCAATTAATTAACTTACCCATCGCTTGCAATTGTTGTTTTTTGCTAGAACCAGGTGGCCTTCCTCTAGCTTTCTTAACTGTTGAAGTTGGCGTCGGGTGAGGATTCAGAAAAGAACTGCCAGACGGTGGAGAAGCGAAGCCACCGCCACCACTTGACTGGGTGATGGTGAAAGGCTGCTGTTGGTGTTGCGGTGCAGATACGAGAGCCAATGCCATAGTACCATCTGGCCCATACTTTCTCGGCCTACCTCTCTTCTTCTTCGCTGCAGTCTCAGCAGCCGCCACTGAATTGACGTTAATCCCCAAAGACGATGAGGGTGCAGTAACACTGGCGGCGGCAGATCCTTCGCCAACTCCGCCTCCCGGTTGTTGGTAGGTAGGCGAGGCGTTGTGGTGGTGGTGGTTGTGGTTGTTGTTGTTGTTGGTGGTGGTGGTGATGGTGGTAGTCGTAGTAAGTGATTTGTAGAGAGGTGTGGCGTCAGGACCAAAGGGTAATCGCATATTTTGCGACGAAATAGTAGGATTGTTCTCAAGTCCCGCACTTAACGCTTCTCTGCTTGTCATCACCCCTGTCTCGGATCCTGACATATTTCGTTCCATACAAATCTCTGTCCATAGGTAATTTCAGAATCACCAAAATATATGTCAAAAGAAAGTAATTATAAACAAAAAGTGAAAGTTTTCAACTTTGAGTTGGCGCAAATCTACCAGAAAACTAAATCTCCTAAACCAACCCAAAGGGTTTCAAGCGGGAGGACTTGGACTTGGACTTGGACTTGGACTTGAAGAAGAAGATCTTGAATTTTCAGGAATTACTATGAAAAATTTTACTAAACTTGCTGCACAATAAAACTTTTCCCTTAATTTTCGGAGACAAAAATCTAGGACAGAATCTAGTAAATCCCAAATCAAAACCCTAATAACTTCCCGAGTTCGAAGCAGGAAAAAAAAAAAAACAAACCCCCGCAAAACATTTCCCTCCTTCCACCCATAGAATTGCTTCGACTTTCTCAATATTTTAATACGATTGATACAAAATTATGATCGGACTTCCAAGCATAACAAGATTCTGCATAACAACTTGAAGACGAAAATTCAAAAAATATCATAATTATGACCTAAAAATTCACAGAAAATGACCAAAAAATAGGAAAAACAGGTTTAAAAACCTGGAAAATTAAGAGAAATTACCAATAATTCAGAAAAAAAGCAAGCATCCAAAAATTTTGAAGTCGGGGTAAATTTCTGGGCTCTGTTAATGAAAACGCCGATGAGCGTAGAAGCTTTTTCTCAGGAAATGTGAAATGTGATATTAAAGTATATATTTATTTTGTTGATCCAGATATTTTTATTTAAAATTTAATTTCTCTCACCTGTCTTATTTTTAAAAAATTAAAACACCAAGCCTAACTTGCTTTTGTACGAATAAAGATAATAACTATTTCTTCTGCGCTACTCTTACTCGCGCGAGTATGTTATCCTCATCTACTCGTCTTCTACAACTAACATTTTATTCCAAAAAACCCATGTAACGTCTTACGTGTATATCAGTTCAGGCGAGTAACTTTCACATCATACTTGCAGCTCCGTGTATTATGGCATTTATGTATTTTCTCCTTTTTGTTTATATAAAAAATATTTAATAATTGTTGGTGATTAGTCTTATTCTTTTTTTTTCAGAATAATTTGATATTTAATTTAAGGACAAAATTTGGTTGTTGGGTCAATTATTATATTACATAAATGAAATTAATAAGATTATAGAAAATAAAAAGCAAAGTTATCTTTTCAAGTTGCATTTATTATTTTAACCTAACAAATACGTAAGTCTAAGTTCTAAGTAAGCAACTAGATCAGTTAAGTTGGTAAGTGAATGAAAGGTCATTCCTCAAAGAGAATAATCTATTTGTAATGGAAAGTTACAATTAATCTATTTTTTACAATTTTTTGAATTTTTCTTCTCTTGCTTTTTCATTTATATTAATATCAAAATTGCATTGTATTTTCCAAATTTTAAAATTGCAAATTACATGAAAATTTTTATATTTTTTAACCAACAAAATTTTTACTGAACAGTTGTTGTCGTAGTTTATAAGAATTTTCAATTTTTAAGATACCAACAATGGTGAGCTTAAGAGTAACCGGTAAAATTATTCTTTTATAATCATATAATTACAAGTTTATGTAATAGAAATAATCTCTTTATAAAAAGAAGGCTAATCATCAAATATATATATAATAATATATAAAATAGTGTATTTAAAACACAATTTATTAAATGAAAGAAATATCTTTTTTCTTTAAATAACAAGTGAAATTTCTTTGTTTTACTTGAATAATTGATATTTGGTATATTAAAAAATATAGCATTCTTTTAAGTGTTTTTTTTTCCTTTTAATTTGCTTTTTTTAATTAAATACATTAATATTGCTTTGAAATTTGAATTCTTTTTTTTTTGTTTCCCACGAGGTGTTCTAGGAGAGTTTCAACTATAGAAAGGCACATTTAAGCCATCCACACTTAGACTAATCCCCATTCGATCCGGATAGGTCCCTTGTGGGAGACAAAACTCTGGCCTCAAATTTTAAACGGCTGCATACATGAGGGTGGTTCGAACCTATGACCTCGTTTAAGTCAAAAAAATCCTTACTAACTCACCTGCGCCCTGAAGTTTTGAATTCCTTTAACAATGAAAGAGTCGTTAAAGTAACCAAATGTTCACTTTTTTTTTTGTTTTGAGAGAGAGTTTATAATCAAAGAAACTATTTTGTATAATGATTTACGTTACGAGATAAACAAAACAACCTCTTTACTGTATAAAAGTAAAATTGTGTATTATTATATCTTTTTAGAATTTATTTTATTGTAAAATTTCGTATTAGATGTGACGACGATATTATAATATAAGATAAACAAACTTTGTCATATTTATGAAAAAATCAGTAGGAGCCGTCTTCACCGTTGAAACGACAAGCAACTGTCAGTTAACAGAAAACCAGATAATTGTTCCAACGACAGGAGCCGAAGCTAATCTAAAAGCAATGGCGTCCATTTCTTCACCCTATCATTGTCCTTGCAATTGCTACCTCTTCACTTCTTCCACTAACTACACAACTCTCTCTTCCTCAACATCCACTGCTAACCCCAAAACCTATTTAGACCTCAAGAGAAAGCACCAAGTTCTGTGCTGCAAGAACTTGTTGGAAGAAGAGCAAAGACAGAGCCAAGAATCCTTGTATTCTTGTTTTCAATTTCCCTCCATCTCTCCGGGAAGAAGAGAAGCTTTGTTCAACATGACATTTACTGCTTTCAATTTCCCGGCAATTGTTTCCAATGCATTGGCCGGAATCGGTAATATTATTATTAATTTTAATCTTTGAGCTTTAAATTTTAGGAATTTATTTTGACCTGATGAGCACTGCTTAATTTTGTAGACGTGACAGAGAATTTCCGCGTCTACACAGACGACGTGAACAAATTCCAAATATCAGTACCAAATGGTAAGCGTTTGTAACCTTTTTCATTATTAAAACATGTTTCCTGTGTTGAAACGAGTAATTGAGACTGTTATATGTTTGATGGAACGTTCCTGAGATTGATGTGAATGATGGTTTATCGCAGATTGGCAAGTAGGCTCTGGAGAACCCGTCGGTTTCAAATCAGTGACTGCTTTCTACCCGGAAGAAGATTCTAGCAATTCAAGTGGTAAGTTTGTGTTTTCAGTCAGCAGTGGCAACAGGAAAACTTTACTTAATACTTGGCCATTTTACATGTTTCAATTGGTTGCTTCGTCAGTCAGTGTTGTGATCACGGGACTTGGTCCGGATTTTACAAGGATGGAATCCTTTGGAAAAGTCGAGGCATTCGCTGAAACTTTGGTTGGTCTTTGTACCATTCAATTTTCCTGTCTCCTTGTGAAAGAAAATCTTAACTTGATGATGTCTTCCATTTGATTTTTCAGGTCAGTGGTCTGGACAGAAGTTGGAAGAGACCTCCTGGCGTTGCAGCAAAACTTATAGACTGCAAATCAGCTAATGGTTAATACTGAATCTCCCTAATTTACTTAGTATACATATGAAATTATGTAGACAAATTTCTCCAAGATCTTATGTCCTATCTAAAATAAGTGACCATCACTTTTCACTCAACAAGACGATGTTGGAAGACTTTGATCTTGTGAAAAGTAGAGTTCTAAAACATAATTGGCAGAGTTTAAGCCATGTGGCAGCCACCAGATGATGCTTGTAAAAAACCATTAACTGTTTTATGCATTTCTTTTCGACCATAATAACATCCTTTTGACATTATTAATTGTTCTAATGATGCTTGATAACGAGTTATCCGACCAGACTAGCAGATGCTTATTCGATTCATTTCTAACAGTAGGCTTCTTAGTTGCTTATATACCCTTTGTTTCGGAGACAACTGAAGTTTTTGTTGAAATATGATCCCAAATCCTCTGATAGGATTATATTACATCGAATATACGTTGCAAAATCCTGGAGAAAGACGAAAACATCTGTTTTCAGTGCTTGGGATGGCCTTCAATGGTTGGTACAACAGACTATACACCGTGACAGGACAGGTTTGGCTACTGGAAAATGAAACATAATCATAATTTATCTCGAGGCATTCAAGTTGTACATTATGTATATGTTTACTTGGCATATTCTGAACTCTGTCCTTCAATGCGAGGTGCAGTTCTTGGATGAAGAATCGGAGAAATATAGTTCTAAGATACAGAAGGTAGCTTTAACAAACTTTGATTTCGTGAAGACCCCATTTTATTGTCCCATCTCTGAACTCAAACGAACTATGCATGAGAATGATGTGAACTCCAAATATTTCCTATTGACTTGCTATTGTTTTCCATGGTTTTGCAGGCTATTTCATCCTTCAGGTTCATTTAAGGAACCGAAATCCATAAGGTTCCGTACAAGTTGCAGACAAGTTTCAATCTTCCATCCGCAATTCACTTGGCCTCGTCCAAAAACTAACTCTTGGAAATAACAGAGGTGTATGGTTTTTAACTGCATTGTGTGATGCGTCATGCGAGTTATGTACTGACTGGCATCTGTTATAGAAAAAGAGGGAAGAGATTTATGAAACGAAAATTATCAGTTATGATTCCAGAAAGATACAAGTGAAATTGCAGGTTCGTTCCCCCCAAGCCCCAACAGACATGGACGCCGCTTTTATCCTCCTCCAGACCTCTCTCTTCTCTGAAGCATGGACGCCTCTTTTGATTTCTTCCACCCATTCACTTCCGCTCACTTTCTAAACCTCACACACTGTCTTCTCCTTTCGTCTTCTTCTCCTTTCCCCTGTTGAAAGCCCGCCTTTTCTTAGACCCAGGTGATATGTCACCTGGTTCATCCCGGAACCATTCCCAACTATCCCTAAGTTAATATGCACAAAATTCCCCTTGAGCAGGGATTGAGTTATTTAGTCAGTTATGTCAGAGTGGCTCTAGCAATGGATGAAAATACGGTAAATATTAAACGGGTAAGCTATGCTTGTGTATGTATTGAAATGCCAAACAAGATGTTGCCTGAGAGCATACCGATTATGAAGTATAATAATTGTGGTGAATTGATTGAGGATAGAATTCCTTGTCATATTCATGGATGCTGTATGTGAAAGAACCTACTAAAATGTGGATCTCTAAGAGAAACAGCAATGGGGAAAGGGGAGGAAGACTACAACCGTCTGACATCCTTGACATCCCCATAGACACTACTGCAACAAGACTTGAGTGAAGAACTACAAGGAACATTTGTTGATGCTGGGAAATCAAATACTGAATATGCAGATGTAACAGTTAAAGAAGAATAAGACCAGAGTGTGCAGTTGTTGTTGCATGTGAATTGGCCCCTCCACAAGTCATTGATTGGTTGCATGGTTTCAAACGTGGTTGGCGTCTTCATGCATTCAATTGTGGCTGCTTGTTATAAGTCTACAAGGGAGGCACCTAACATAGTTCATGCATTCAACAATTCGGCTGGTTCA
>JAOSBK010000002.1:56978-70089 GCA_027568895.1 Erythroxylum shatona | reverse complement strand
ATTTAAAATATATTAAACAATATGTAAAGCACAATATATTAATTATTATATAATTTTAAATCATATGAAACATAAATGAAAATATATGTAATCAAATCTTTTATATGAATTATAGCATAAGTAAAACTTATATCAAAAATAAATATTAAAATATATAAAATCTAAATAATATTATATAAATATCAAAATAAACGTGAAGATAAGTTTGTAGGTAGTGTGAAAATTATGTATAAAACATAAGGGTAAAAGAGACTAAAAAATAGGTTCATTAATTGATCTGAAAAATTTACCTAAAAAAGTATTTTTTGAGAAGCTTCAAATTTGAACTTCTTAAAAAACTGTATTTTGGCTGCCAGAAAACTATGTTTACTAAAAAAGTTCTTTTTTATTTTGCAACTAAATACTCATTTTTCTTAAAAAACTTTTGCGGTAAAAAAAGTACTTATTCATCCTCCAAAAGTTCAACCAAACAGACACTTAAAGAAGATAGACAAGAGTATAAGAGACTTCATATGGCATGGATCCAAATACAAAGAAACTTTCTGAGGTTAAATGGAGTACTATTTGTCTTCCAAAAGAAAATGGTGGCTTATGATCAATTCAACCTTCAGAATGAATAAGATTATGTTAGCAAAATGGCTATGCAGGTTTTGTTGTGATAAAGAAAACCTCTAGGTCAAATAAATTCATATGTTCCATGCCAAATATAACAGTATATGGTCAATTTCTCTGGAAAGCACTCAGTCTTACACTTTTTAACAAATTTTACTCATCAGGTCATTTATGCATCCTCATATCAAGCAATATGTCAGATATAGGCAAAAAACCGACTTCTGGTTTGATAACTGACATTTAGTAAGATCTCTATGTAACACTCATCTTTTTTTCCAGTTTTGAAAGGCTCAATTCCAAAAGATATCAAGGTGCAAATACTCATTCAAAATAACAACTGGGTGTTCCCATTCCATATGATCAAATGAACCAAGCCAATTGCAGAGCAAAAGCCAATTTGTACACTAGATTTGGGGCAAGTAGATGAAGTTAGATGGGAGTTACACTCATCACATAAATTTACAGTGCAATCGTGTGAACAACTACTACTTGATCCACTCACCAGATTTCCTCATCATAAGTTGTTATGGAGGTTTGGAATTGCATAGGCTTACTCACTTTTACTCTTGTTAGCTGCTAGAAAGAAGATAGGAACTAGAGACATGATAAAATTTTCAATTCCAAACAGATCTTGCCCATTATGCAGTGGGAAAGATGAGCCTCTAGATCTTCTCTTCTTTGGTTGCTTTTGCACAAGATTGATATGGGGTAAGTTTCTCCACATTTTTAAACTAGCAGGTAAAAATATTGCCTGGCAAGACTGCTTGCATTGGGTTAATGATCTAAAATGGCATAGAGAGTTCATGATTGGCTTTGCCATGCTAGTATATTTCATTTAGAGAATAAGGAATATCAATATCTTTTGGACAATAAAAGAATATAAGAAATTCAACTTGAATAAGTTTTATCTCAGGTTACGGATAACAATCCTATTAGCAACCTTTCTAGAAGATATTTCTGATCGATTTATCTCAGGTTACGGATAACAATCCTATTAGCAACCTTTCTAGAAGATATTTCTGATCGATTCAGGCAACAATAAACATTTAGTAAGAGTTGATACTTAGTTAAGAAAAGTTGTATCAGTAGCTGTATATTTTATATAGACTATGACTATAAGAGTTGCATATCCTTTCCTATGTTCCACAGTTTTTGATTGAATATATTCCTTACTTAAATTCCCCCAAAAAAAAAAAAATTGCAGGTTCGTTAAAGTAAAATTATGGTGATGAACACTAATACTTGAGAGAAACAAAGGATGGGCTTGGTGGGTCATGAGTGCTGGGTTGAATTAGAGAGAAAGATAGAGGGTCCAATTCAAATGGAAACCAGGCCCGCATAGTAAACACACAGTCTCCTTGGACTTGGAGGAGTCTCACTTCACTCGAACATTGCAAGGAGACGAGGAGGAAGATGACGACGACGACGACGACCTAAACGCAAAATCAAAAGAAAATTTTCCAACTTTTTTTTTTTTCCCGCAATACATTACAAATTTCGCCTCCCTCCCTCCATTTCTCTTGCTCGTTTTTTGCAGTCAGCTAAGTATAACTGAACCTTCTTCTAAGAGAGTAAAGGAAAATGCCGCGGGAAATCATAACGCTGCAAGTGGGACAATGCGGGAACCAGATCGGCATGGAATTTTGGAAGCAGCTTTGCTTGGAGCACGGTATCAGCAAGGATGGCATTCTCGAGGATTTTGCCACTCAGGTTCACTTCTTTCTTCTCTCCCCCCTTTCTTAAATCGTAAGATTACTATTACTGTTACCTGAAATTGCTTAATTTTGAATGAGTTCTAAGGTTTTCTTCTCGATTACACATGTGTCCTTGTTCTTGTCATTTCCTTGAACCAAATGTTTATCAAGCACTCTTGTTACTCTCTCTCATCTCTTATGTATTTAATCTGCAGGGAGGGGATAGAAAAGATGTTTTTTTCTATCAAGCTGATGATCAGCATTACATACCTCGAGCCTTGCTTATAGACTTGGAGCCAAGGGTTATCAATGCTATCCAAAACAGTGAATATCGAAATCTCTATAATCACGAGAATATCTTTGTTTCTGATCATGGAGGTGGTGCTGGCAACAATTGGGCTAGTGGATATCATCAGGTTTCTTTCATTATTTCTTCTGTCCCCAAATTTTTTATAATGTTTATCGTTCTGTATGTATTTTTTTTTTTTGGTATACTCAAAAGAAGCTTATGTAGGTCCTAGCATCAGTTTTTCAACTGCTTTTCCTCTGAATCGTCTGACATTATGCGTTATCTCTTGACCAGGGGAAGGGTGTTGAAGAGGATATTATGGACATGATTGATAGAGAAGCTGATGGGAGTGATAGTCTTGAAGGTTTTGTTCTATGTCATTCCATTGCTGGTGGTACAGGCTCAGGTTGATTGCGTTAAACATTACCTTATCTTCTTTAAGGTTTAATGCATTTTTGGTGCCATAGTTTCATTCATATATGGAGATTTCAATTGAATAGCTCTCTAAGATGCAACTTCTTGTACTCTGTGGAATGTGTGCCTTCTTTTCTTCTTGTTTGCTTACATGCTCTTTATGTTTGCTCTCATCATGTCATATGAAGGTATGGGCTCATATCTACTGGAGACTCTGAATGACCGGTATAGCAAAAAGCTGGTTCAAACATACAGCGTCTTTCCCAACCAAATGGAAACAAGTGATGTAGTAGTCCAGCCGTACAACTCACTTTTAACTCTCAAGAGGCTGACACTAAATGCAGATTGTGTTGTTGTCCTTGATAATACTGCCCTCAATAGAATTGCTGTTGAGCGCCTGCATCTCACAAATCCTACATTTGCACAAACAAACTCCCTGGTTTCCACTGTAATGTCTGCTAGCACAACCACACTTAGGTATCCAGGATATATGAACAATGACTTGGTTGGTCTTCTTGCCTCTTTAATTCCTACTCCAAGATGCCATTTTCTTATGACGGGATATACACCACTGACAGTAGAGCGCCAGGTAAGATTTTAACCATTAATTTGATTCATGACTGTTTTTTAATGCTCTAGTTGCAAGTCTTGAAGATTACCTAGTCTATCTTGTAACAAACAGCCTTAATCATACAACTTGTAGAATTTCAAATTTGTGTTGATTTGGGGATATGAGCGGCATGGTTATTATTATAGCATCAGCAGTTGGTATATATATGATTTGACAGGACTTCCACTGTTGGTTGCCTTGAGATCTTCCTTTTCGAGATATGAATTTTCAGCAAAATCTGATGCTAGTTTATCATTTGGCAGGCTAATGTGATTCGTAAGACGACTGTATTAGATGTCATGAGAAGACTTCTGCAGGTAAGAACTTTGACTTGTGCAATATATTAAAATGAAGTCACTTACTTGGATCTCACTCTGTCTTGCAGACTAAGAATATTATGGTTTCCTCTTATGCTCGGACGAAAGAAGCTAGCCAGGCAAAGTACATCTCTATATTGAACATCATTCAAGGAGAAGTAGATCCTACTCAGGTAATAATTATTTCCTGTTTTTGAAGTATTCAGGACTCTTTGAATACATAATGCTTAAAGTTTTTGGTAACTAATGGGCTGGCCATTTATTTACTGTATTTTAATCTTCTGAATTATTCTTCCAAGTAAAACTTATTGCACTGGGTGATTCTCACCAAACAATTGATTCTTAGTCGTGCTTGCTTCTATTAATTTCTCCCTGCTTTGTCTACTTATATTACTTTTTCCCTGTGATTGTGATGGTTTGCAAGTTGAAGAACCTTGTTGTCTAAGCTTTGTAAGTTGGGTAAGGTTTGTTTCAAGGTCAAAATTATGCTTATCATAGTTTAGTGAAGATTTCTGACTTGGTTCTTAAGGTGAAGGTGCTTATTTGTTTCCAATTTCATGTTGGAGTTCTATATATTGAAGACGTAGAATCCTCGAGCAAATACTTCACCAATCTCTTATACCCACACTCATACATATACATGCAATACAGGCTATACTGTTATTGTAGGGTTCCTCATATGCTAGATCAGTGCAACTTTAGTTGTTTGACTTACTTTTTCATTACAACTAGGTGCGATTTTTTTTTACCTCAAGCTCTCTGAATGCTTAACGAGTTTTCAAAAATATTAAATTCATGAACTGCTATAACTGGTGAATGATTCTTTGTTTCTTTTTGTACTTGCTACGCCAGGTTCATGAAAGTCTGCAGAGGATTCGTGAAAGGAAGCTTGTTAATTTTATTGAGTGGGGTCCTGCAAGTATACAGGTTTTTCTATGCGATGAGGGGAAATTTTCTTGCTTAACAGTCTTCTCTTTCTCCTTCAGAAATTCGAACTTACGTTAGCTGTTATTGGATGTTGCAGGTTGCTCTATCTAGGAAGTCCCCATATGTTCAAACTTCCCATAGAGTATGGCTGTTTCCTATCTTTGCTTTGCCTGATTTTCATTTTATTATGTCGTATCTTTTCTTTGAGATGAGAAGAATTAACATCCTGAGGCGGACATATGTTATTCTGAATTCTGATTGAAGTGATAAATGCAAAGATGTCAAGATTTGTATGCCCCTCCATACAGCAAATAACTTACACTTGACTTGTGGTAGGTAAGTGGTCTCATGCTTGCCAGCCATACTAGCATCAGGCATCTTTTCAGCAAATGTCTGAGCCAGTATGAGAAGTTGAGAAAGAAGCAAGCCTTTCTTGATAACTACAGAAAGTTCCCAATGTTTGCGGTAAGTTGCCTTTCCATTTTTGTTATTTTCTGGTTCAGTTGTCAAACTGCATATTCGCACTGTATTCTACACTTCATGATTTTCAGATAATAATTTTATGTCATTCTGAGCTTGATTCTCTTTTGCATATAGCTCCTAATTAAGGGGCTTGCATCTGTTATTTTATAAAATATACATTTGAATAGAAAGATGTATGCAGTTTTGGATGCAATTTGCTGCTTTATGGAGTGTTTATACTGCAATATCACTGTTATCTGACTTATGAACTGTATTCAGGATAATGATCTTTCTGAGTTCGATGAATCAAGAGACATAATTGAGAGTTTAGTTGATGAATATAAAGCCTGTGAATCCCCTGATTATATCAAATGGGGAATGGAGGTATATGTGTACTTGCTCTAGCTTTTCCCTATTGCCATTTATGGGTTCTTTCCAGATCTTATTAAATACAAATACCTTCACACTTGTATGCAGGATCCCGACCACATTTTAACAGGAGAAGGCAATGTGACCGGAACAGTAGATCCAAAGTTAGCAGTTTGAGATCCAAAAAGTGAGTTAAAATATGCATGACAAAGGCACCTCCTGCCCCAAGTCTCCACTTTATTGTTTTCGAAAAGACCAAGCTAGCCACTGATTTGAAGCCTTTTGTTTGTTCTCTATGTAACTATAAATGTGGAATGCCTTTCACTCGTGCTTTTCTTCTGCCTTTGAAACGCCCTCTTGCACAATGGAGGCTAGACCTGAAGTAACCTCAATGCAAGTTTCGGCGATTATTCTAAAAGCATGGGATTGTAAGTAAATGTTGACAGATTTGTTCTGAACTGCTCTTTGTTGGAAGCTTGATGATTGAGGCATGCAGATTGTTTAGTTGTTTGATATGTTAAGGCCTCCTCTGTTCCTTACTGTTGAACCTTATTCTGTATGCTTTTTGTTAGTTTCTTGGTATTAGTCAATGTAATGTTTAACGGCCGTCTTGAAGCAACTGGTAAAATACGAAAAGCCTTGTACAGTTGACCCCTTGGTCAATGTTTAATAGATGTCCCAAAAATCTCCAGGATATGACCAAAGATTTGATCTTGTATCACATTGTTAAATGATGAAAGCTTCAGAGGTGCTTATTAGTCCAAATAGTTGATCAGTTTGACATCGTTAGGAGCACCTATTAAACATTCCTATATGCATTCTTACTTGCTTTCGTTGAAAAAAAGGATTGTAAATGATGATTCCTAGATCTAAAACTAGTCATTCTAGTCGATCAACTGTTGATTTTGGTCTCTTAAGAAAGAGAGGCAAAACTGGGCTCTTCAGGCTCACTTGAGCCTACAAAAATCTGTCTTTTCAAATCATTCATTCAGGTAGTCTCTTGTGAAGCTTTCCTGGCCTGTCTTTTCATACATTAGGACAATCAAATTTGGGGAACAAGACAAAGATGACTTGAGGGCTTGGGCAAAAAGGTTAATTTGGAACTTCGCAATTAAGGACTACCCTCCATAGTGTAGCCCAAGTTTTCACAAACCTCCCATAGCCAAGGTGGAAATGACAAAAGGAAGTGTATAAATAGAGGATAAATGAACATAAAGAAAGAGTGAATAAATAGTCCTAACGGAGGAACCCCTAAAACTAAATATGCACAAACCCTGAGTGTGATGTTTTAAATACAAATGCAGAACAGGACACCAACATCTGACACCAGAGATTTTAACTCACTATACACCCTCCAAATGCTGGAGGGGAGAGTAGACTCTAACAAAGAATCATATGTTGATTCTACCTGTGTTTTTGACCTTTTTTTACACAAACGTTCTTTTATCCTAACAAGAGTGTTTGCCTGAAAACCCAATTCAAGCATCCACCCAAATGCATCACTGCCTGCCACTCGTCCTCTGAGCTTTTGGCAGCATATGATGAAGGTCCATAAATACACTATGTATAAATAGGAAGAAATGCCTGTTTCTCCCCAAATCCCTTCTCCACACGTGGAGCAACTCAGACATCTGACTTCTCTGGTGAGCATGACTCTGTACGACCTGTGCACAGCAATTCACTAAGTTAGTAAAAGCTTAAAGCATCTCAATCCAATAGAACTTGTCCCAAGATTGAAAATAATATAAACCAGGTTAACGGACTCATCAACTCTTGTCCAATTCCAGTAAGATTTTAATCATCCAGTTGGGATTCTCCTTCAATAGTCTCACAGCTAATAATAAGGTCAGAAAGGGAAGTAAAGGTAACTCGGGGGCAAGAGGTGAAAGCAATAAAATGAAATAACCACTCATCCTTGTCACTACTAATTCTCTAAATTTAAAAAATTAAACTTTTTACCTCTAGAATGCAAATTAAATAGTTTGCAAGGCTAGATCCGAAGCCCGCCACTCAAGTAGCAGTTTCGCTGCTCTTAGTCCTGCTGCAGTCTTAAGGATACCTGAGATAGAAAGCAACAAACTATCCCTCTATTGCAGAGCCAGTAGAAAAGGTCTTGAAACATATCATTATGCAACAAAAATGCATCCAATTTACTGACCTTGATCAACCCCTCACCCAACTGTTTGGTCAGAACTGCTACCTTGCATATACTGAGGAGGAGCAGGAACAACAAATTGTGGTTGTGCTGGGACAGGTGAGGCCATACCTAAAACGTTAATACACTTTTCAATCAGGTCCACATGCATCACAATATATTGACAATGTTATTGATACAACAGTTTCATCTTCTGACCCTCAACAAGGAAATTAGAATCTGTGAATAGCTTTCTTTTGTAACAATGTTTACGACAAGAATAAACTCATGAATCCATGATGCCAAAAATAGCACCATTCCCAAACAAGCTATGAAATTAATCTATGTTCGAACACCTCTGAACTTTGAAAGCAACTGGATTCATAACCAAAAACGTCTACCTGTAGGATATGGTGCTTGAATTGTAGGCATGGGTGAAGATGTCATAGCATTAACGCTTCCACCAAACTGCACAATCTGATGTGCTGGAAGCGCATATCCTTGGACTGTTGTATAACCATGACCTCCAGGAAGGTTTTGACCTATCTGTCCATAAGGATAAACTGCTGTATTAACTGCACCCGGTACTCCATATATTTGAAGGTATTGTTGGCCTGTATAAGGAGTGTAGACACCCTAACATAGAACATAATGATAATAAAAGCAAATCAGTCATTCCAGACCAGTATCATCCCTCTAATAGAACATTTTCAATAGCCATGGCATTTCACCTGTGGATAGACATATTCTGGTGCATAAGTTGTATAGCTGCATTTTGACGGGGAAAACATAACAAAATTAATTTATAACTAAAATAAAATCTAGCAAGGAATCATGATATGTCAGAAATTTTCACATTGGAATAAAATAGTAGCTATAAGGCACATTTATTAAGAACATAGATGAGTAACCTATCCTCTAACTGACTCATCTTATGCATTTTAAGACATTATATGCAATGACCCATCAACCCTAACCAAGAGTCATGAGAGAACTCCCCTAACTCTCCCCCTCCTTTATATAACCACAATTGTGGTCTTGCCTTTGTCATTAAACATTGAGCTGGGGCACATATCCTCTGCAACTACCAGTTTTTGAATTCCTGCAATTATCAATCGCATCATGTCATATCACTTGATTTTCAACAAAATGAACCCCGAATTCTAGGAAACTGGCTATCCATTGTTAGGGAAACTAAAAGATTGTTGATGGATGAGGTGACTGGTTTAGGTTTAAAAAAAACATGTACAAGGAAACAGAAGTGAGAAGAAAAAGGTAGTTGCAAAGGACATGTACCCACTTGAACTAGCCTGCAAAATCAATTCTCAGTTCAAATGACAAAATGCAAGAGAATGTAGGGAGAGATACCAAAACTACCCCAGTTGACCACAAGGTGTTGGTCTGAATCGAACTCTGTGGAATTGAACCTAAATTTTACAAATGGAATATCTAAATGAAGAATTTATAGTCGAAGGGTTCAGTGAAGCACTAAGAAACAAACAGTCAGATGCAAAAGATTGAGAAAACAGACATAGGAGGATAGAAAGAGGCGGGCAAGCAACACCAATTATGCAATTGAAGAGAATAATCTATTTTGTGGAACATTATATTTATTATATTCTTTAAGCCATGCAATTAGCAACTCACCCATATGGATGATACAGCAGTCCCTGTTGGTAGCCGTAAGGAAGTGGTTGCTGGTAGCTAAAATTTCCAACGTAAGTCCCCCGGGCTGCTTGCACACCTGTTATGTACGGTGTAGCTGCACGTATACGCCCTAGAAGAGAAAAATGGAATTAGAAGGGATCAAACATGAAAACAATGAAAATACATTAAAAAAAAGCTTGAAAAAGAAAAGGATTATGTTGGGACAGGACTTGTAAAAGTAGCTGGAAGAAGATTGGATCACTGAATTATAAGGACAGGAGAACAAAAGGGTGTCCGTATCAAATGCTGGTTCTTTCAGACAACTTTTTCTCCAATCCATGGCAGACAAACATCCATCAATATAAAAAATCATGGAGGAGTTTTGAGCCAAAAAGAAATGGTGAACATAATGAATAAATGTTATTGGTTCATCTCATAAAACACCAATGCAACAGAATACCATATGGCAGTGGTGGCTGAGGTCGCCCAAGAGAAGCCAAATTACAATTTGCCCGTCTACCATCAATAATTGGAGTAGGATCAGCACATGCCCTCCTAGCAGCTTCTGGTTCCCGGAAAGTCACCTACACCCTCCACAAGAATACAAGCCAAAAAGAATTCATTCTACTACAAATCAAGATCACCACTTGGCAGCAAAGCACAACTAGCATGTACGCCAACCAAATCAACAACGTATGATTAACAGATAAATAACTTGTTGTTACTCAAGTATAATCATCAAAACACATGGGTTTCAGCTTTAGAATCGAATATATGTATGAAGACGGAAGATCATATAACCCTATAAGGAAAAGACAAGAAATACTCACAAAACCATAGCCTTTTGATCGACCAGTATTCTTATCGGTGATGACGACGGCCTCAAGAATCTCTCCGAACTGCTCGAAATAACGGCGCATGGTTTCGCTCTGAGTCTCCCAAGCGAGTCCCCCAACAAAGACCTTTGTGTAGGTTGTATCTCCAAATGGTGAATTCAAGTACTGAAACCCTGAACTTGAACTCGATCCCGAGCCGGGACCCGGAATCCTTTGATAAGCCATGTCGTTCAAATGAAAACGAAAACCAAAAAAAACCCAAAAGAAACACGATAGAGACAAAAGAAAAGCGGAAGCTTTATTCAAATCCCAAATTCGAATTCACATGAAAAAGAAGGAAGAAGATTCCAGTAGGAGATCAAATTGGACTGAACTAAGTGATCCTAAAGTCGATCCAATAAATACTCCGCCACATCATTGGAAAACAAAAACCCCAGAAAAACCCTAGTCTTTTAACGAAATATACTTGGAGAATCCAAGGAACTTAAATAGGATCAACAAGAAGTATAGACGATAAATTTAGAGGGAGAAAGGAAAAGATCGAAAAAAGAAGAAAGATGGTGGATTCAACAGGCTAAAAAGAATCACATAAAGCCGACGAAAGAAAGAAAATAAAAGGGAAAATAGAAAAACCCTAGAATTGAGGTGGGATGGGCCAAGAAGAGAGGAAGGTCGGTGGTGGTATCAGATGGAAGGTTAGAGAGAAAGTGCGTGATGTGGGCTTGGGTTTGTACGGGAAAAGTTGATCAAGACTAGGCTTTGCTTTTATCCATATATTTATCCATGCACATCAATTTGCAAATGTTAAAAGAAAAGAAAGAATCTTTGGTTGGGTTTTGGGAAGAAGAGGCTATGATATGATAAATCTTACTATACACTAGTGGTAGAAGTAATAACTGTATTAACAGTTCTATGTCCCCAAAGAAATCCTTTTTCTTTTGTTCAGGGTAATGATGTTACAATACTTGTGATGGTTCTATACACACTACACATCAGAAGAAGAAGAAGAAGAAGAAGAAGACGAAGGAGAGCGAGAGGGAGGAGGAGGGGGAGGAGGAAAGAGAAAGGGTAATGATTAGAGAGAGAGAGAGAGAAGGCAAAAGGAGCAGTGTTGAAGTGGGTCCTACTTCCCCAGTATTTGTCTTAACCTTTTTATCTAATCACCATTGTTGTTACTCGGGAGCTCCCTCCCTTCCTCTTCACCTTGTACCTCAGACACTGTTTGTCCCTATTCTGCTTTTTCTTAAATCTGGTAAGTTTACCTTAGCCATGAAGTTTCTTCTTTTGTTTAATCAGTATAGTGATGTATGGATTGTGTCATTCGTTTATCCACTTGCCATTTCTGTTGACAGCCAATTAGTTGGGTTTCTAAGATAATAATAATCTCATAAACAAAGATAAATTCTGTATTCTATATGCAGCAGACAGACAAGACACGAGCCCTGGTTTCTAACACCTTTTAACTTAAAAGAGTTTGTTGTGATAATTATGAATTACTGAGCTGAGCTGTGGGAATTGGATAAAGCTGAAGAGAGCTGGACTTAACTAAAGTCAAGAAAGGGACCCTCTGCCTCGACAACAAATGGATGATCAATGATGCATCCTTCTTTCTTTTCCATTGATTAAAATAAGGACATACGTTACACATAATATCCATTCAAATCATTTCCTATGGTTTATTTGTGGAACGTCTGAGGTGTAGTTTTCATGCCGAGCTGCCTTTTCTTCTTCTGGCTGTAGACATATGCAATTCTGGTTTGGGGTCCAATCCACCTGGTTTGGACAGGGACCGTAGCTCCTCTCTCTCCAAGTGTTTGTGGTGTGGACTGGAAGCGTCAAAGATTACGAAACCCAGAGAAACTACATCCGATTATTATGGACGATGATGATGATGATTGATGTTTCCTTGTTTTCTCTTTGGAAGACGCATCTCCTCTAGGCCCTGAATGTTCCAGTTTCAGAAAATTTCTAGTCTTTAATCTTTTGTACTTCCGGAAAACGCCAACCAACCTGCCTTCTGAAACAAACCCTACAGAGTTTGCATCCAATTCTGTTTTCACAATGTTACAATCGGGAATTCGATTACATCACCGAACAGTAGATTTTACAGCGACTCTAGATACAGATATGTATTATATAGAGTTAACATCTTGCCCTGGAATACCCTGAGCCACTAAGCTGAAGTACTGCAGCAACATTCACCTTCGAAGTCCAACAGATCCACCTTGAAGAATTTCCGATTCTCTTTAGCATCACCCAATCTCGTAAGAGGTGCATTCTTTGTCAAACTACTTGCTAGGAAAAGAACTACTAAAAGAGAATAATGAATCTTGATGCCAAACTAGAGTACAGCTTCCATTTTTACGGACCTATGGCAATCTGCAACTAATTGGTCTTTGATAATGTCAGAAAAGATCTGAAATTTACTTGGGTCTCTTGCGGTTCCATGTACCCTTGAAAGTAGACACTTCACTAGCCATGATTCCTCTGCATCAGCTTAAAATCTATTTCGAGTTTCATGAAGGTTAATTATCAGCTCATCTTGACTTTTCTTTTCTTTCAACCAGCCTCAAAACGCGGTAGAAAATTGAAGGCAATGACTTGTTAATGTTATTAAAGAAAAGGTTGAAAACATCGTTTGATGATTGACGAGGTCCTTCTATTCTCACCTATTCATCTAAAGAATCTTCACCAGGGGATGATTAGATAGATAGTAGATGCAAATTGTATTATTATGTAACAATAATTTGATGCAAACAGCAGTTTATTACATCAATAATTTAGCAGCCTGAAACGTAGT
>JAOSBK010000002.1:32072-43977 GCA_027568895.1 Erythroxylum shatona | reverse complement strand
GTTTTTCAAGCAGAAACTTAACTAACCATGACGCCAGGTAGCCTCCAGCGCCTGTCACGCACACCAGTTCTCGTCCTTCCATCTTCCTCCTCCTCCTTTGTATAACTTGGTTTAGTTTGAGAGCTGCCTTGTTAAGACCAACAGTTCTGACAATCAGACGGAGTAGTCGGAGATGTTTAAAGACAGGGACTTGTGTGACAGGGACTTGTGAACTATGTGAAAGTGAGTAGTTTGGAAGCAAGTTGATTGTTTGGTATCTCAGCCCGCCGACTAGAAGCAAACGGCATATGGACCACTCATTTTGATCGTTGTTGTTATCAAAATAATAGTTATAATTAAATCAAAACGGCTTATTTGAAATACAAGACATCGTCAAAATTACCGCCCTAAGTAAAAAATTCCCCTTTTATGATGGAGCAAGACAATAGGATCTGACTTCAGGTGAACGTCTCCACCAGCTTGTCTCCGAAAGCAAGGAAAAACGAAGAATGAAAGAAAAGAGTTGTATTTGATGAATCCAAAATGAACAGATAGAAATGTGTTGTGCTTGAAAAGCTTTTGTACTGCAGACGTGTGTGTTCGTAAACAAGATGGAAAAGTTATATGTATTGGAAAAACAAATGACCGTGGAAGTGTATTAAAAAATAATAATAAAGATGATAGACGATTTGGACGTTTGGATATAATAAAGAATAATAATATCATGATAGTTGTTCGGGTATATTATTGTGTAATAAAAGTGGGGTACAATTGACAAGTTTTGGAATAATCAATACCAACAATTCCCACTTGATTCAAAACTTAAAAAATAAACTGTAACAGTTTGGGGAAAAAAAAAGACAAACAATCAGATGAACTGAGTGTTGAACCTATTGTCTAAGAATTAACCTGCTAGAGAAATAAACAGCCTCAAATTGTCTTAGTCTCGTGATCACTCTAAAGAGATAATCCAAATGCTCTTATAAGAGGGTGAATAGCCCCCCTCCCACAATCACATAAGTAAGTCAATCAAGTGTGTACTACTCACACCACCCAAACTTAGGCTATAGAATAAGAAATAAACAATTCAACCTCATCAAACGTAACAAAGTCATGCTAAGGGATGTTATTCAGAGTATCTCAGTATTATTCCATAAACAATATACAAGTAAGTAGTCACCACATAATTTCATTTGACCTATTGAACTTGATTTCTCAAGACGGGCATCTATCACAAGGTTAATATACAATTGGACTCAACCTCATCTCTTTAGCATGCTCTGAAATTAGTTTCCTACTTAAAGTTTTTGTAAACCGATCCGTTAAGTTTCTCTCTAACTTGACATAGTCTAGAGAAATTACACCATGGCTAATTAAAGAATAGATAATTTTATGTCTAATCTAATATATCTACTTTTGTCATTACATGTCTTGTTTTTGGCAATATGAATGGTAGTCTGCGAATCATAATGAAGGAACACAGAAAGAATTGATTTTTTCCAAAGTGGAATATATGCTAAGAGATTCCTTAGTCACTCAGCTCCCCGTCCTGCCAATTCTAAAGCTATAAACTTAGCCTCTATTGTTGATCTTGCAATACCCATTTGCTTCGATGATTTCCAAGATACAACAACTCCTGCTAAGATAAAAATATAACCACTGATAGAGTGTATAACATCACTCTTCATAACTCAGTTAGCACCAAAATGCCCCTCCAATGGAAGAGGATGGATACCAAAAGATAATCCATAATACATAGTGCCTTTCAAATACCTCAACAAACGAAGCAATGCATTTCAATGCTCTTGACTAGGATTATGAGTATACCTACTAAGTCTACTTAAGCAGTATGCAATATCAGGACGAGAATAGATTATCAAAAATATCACACTACCAAGAATTTTAGCGTACTCATATTGGTTTACACTGTCACCAAGATTTTTTTTAAAAGTAACACTAGCATCATAGAGAGTCTTGAGTGGATCAACATCATAGTAACCAAACTTCTTCAAATTTTCTCAACATAATGAGTTTGATTCAACCTAAAAGCAAACTCTTAGTAGTATCAATAACAAAAAAACTAGCAGTATCACAAAAAGTGAAACTATGTTTGAAAATCTCACTTTTAAATTTCTCATACAATTGTTTGGGAGCTTGTTTAGGTCCATACAAAGATTTAACCAACTTACACACCTTTTGTTCTTGACCAGACAATCTAAACCCCTCGGGTTGAACCATTTAAATTTTCTCATCTAGATCACCATCCAAGAAAGTTATCTTAACATCCATTCGGTGCATATGAAGCTTAAATACCAAGGCAATAGCAAACAACATCCTTATAAATACAATTCAGTAACAGGAGAGTAATTATAAAAAAAAAGTTCAATTCTTCTTTTTGTTTAAAGTCTTTAATCATAAGTCTTGCCTTAAACCTCTCAATGGTTCCTTCAGGTCTCAATTTTTTTTTTTGAAAATCTACTTACACTCTAAAGACTTACACCCTCGAGGTAGATCAAATAAAACCCAAGTTTGATTTGACATGATTGACTATAATTCACTATTTATAGCTTCCTTCCAAAATGTAGCATTCATAGATCTCATTGCTTCCTCATAAGTTTTAGGATCATCCTCAATAATATAAGTCATCACTAAAACATCATTTATCTCCTCAGGTTTTATCACCACAAAGGAAGTAATAAAGTTATAACCAAAATTAGTGGATACTCTAGCTCTTTTGCTTCTCCTTAGTTCAATAATTTTCTCTTCTTCTATGTCATCATTAGGAAAAGAGCTAGGGACAAATTCTCTAGGGACTTGCACACTCATTTTTATAGGAAATATATCCTCGAAGAATACTACATCTCTTGATTCTATAATTGATCCATAAGTGCTAGACCTCTCTTCCTTAACCATAAATCTATAGGCAGTACTATTAGAGACATATCCTACAAAAATTGAATCAACAGTCTTAGCCCAATTTTCTTCCTCTTATATTCAAGCAGAGCAACCTTAGCAAGATACCTTTACACTTTCAAAAAATGCAAGTTAGGTGGATAATCTTTCCAAATTTCATACAGGATTTTATCTAATTCTTATGAGAGACTCTGTTTAGATCATAACAAGCTGAAAGAATAGCTTCCTTTACATAAAATCAAGTAATCCTGAGGAAATCAACATTGCATTCATCATGTCCTTGATTATTCGATTTTTTTTACTATTCCATTTTGTTCAGGTGTATAAAGGGTTGAACGCTAATGAATAATACCAACTTTTTCACAAAAATCAGCAAAGAAATAAGTATTATACTCTCCACCTCGATCAGACCTTAATCTCTTAATTTTCCTTTCCAATTGGTTCTTAATCTCAGCTTTGTATTTTATAAACATTTTCTCTGCATCACTTTTATTTTTCATTAAGTAAATCGTAGTAAATCTAGAACAATCATCCACAAAGTTAATATAATATGTCATGCTTCTTTTACTCGTACAATTCTTAAAATCGTCTAAATTTGAGTGCACTTGTGACTCTTTCTCAGTCACTGATTTAAAAGGTTTCTTAGAATGTTTAGCTTCAATACAAATTTGACAATTTTTCATTTCATTAGTAATCTTAGACAACAAGTTTAAACTTTGCATCCTTTTAATTGACCTCGCATCCACATGGCTAAGTCTCGAGTACCATAAGTATAGAGACTCAACAATATAAGCAGAAGAAGTAGATGCATTCATTTCAACATCAAGTACAAACAAGTTCCCATTACAAAACCATTTTCGAATATAGTTCCCATTCTTAGTCAAAACTAGCTTATCATAATCAAAGGTCTGTTTAACACTGACTTTGTTAAGCAATGCACCAGAAATCAAGTTTCTATATATATTAGGAATAAATAAAGCATTTCCTAACGCCAATACTTTTCTAGAAGTGAGTTTGAGAGTGACCTTTCCAACTCTTTGAATAGGAAATTTGTTGGAGTTGCCTATGTATACGAATTCACCATCAGCAACATCATTCAACTCCTTGAATAGGTCCTTGTTGGTGCAGATGTGTTGTGTGGCTCTTGTGTCAACGGTTCACTCGACCAAATTTCGAGCATGGTTGACTTCGAACACCACAGTAATAATAATCTCTTCGTCATCACCACCAGTAGCTTCAACCAGAGGCTTACCAGAATTCTTCTGATTACCTCATTAGCATCCCTTCTAGTTTCTTTTCTCGAACTGTCGTGGTTTTTGTCCTTCTTCTTATGCTTGATTCTAGCTTGGTAAAGAGCTACAAGATGGCCTGACTTATGGCACCACCATCAATCATCATTAATTCTTTTGCGCTTAAACTGTCCATGCTTGTTATTGTTGAAGGACTTGTTTTGTCCACTATTTTTATTGAAGTTACCTACATTTCTTTGTTCTATCATATGAGCTTTAACAGTAGGGACAAGGGTGAGTGACTTGATCTTATCTTGTGTATGGTTGGCATTCTCAATCTTTTTATGCCCTATCAACTCCTAAAGCTTCATTTCTTTCTATGTCTTAACTAGTTTTTATATTCATTCCATGATGCAAGCAATTTCTCAATAAGGGCATTAGCTTGAAATAGCTCACACATGTTCATACCCTTGATAAGGATTTCAACAACTAGTTTTTTATACTCATGTAATCGGTCCATAATGAGCTTATCATCAACAACGGTAAGTTTTAACCACCCAGCAACTGCATATTTCTTAATATCAACATCGTCGATTCCATATTTAAAACATCTCAAATTTCTTTAAAATTTTGTACTTGCAGTAGATATCAAACAAAAGGTTTATCATATAGTTGAACAATACACCCCTAGTATGGTTATCCTTTGTTGTCTTAAGGTCGATATTGTCACTGGGAATCTCTTGAAATAGGATTTCATATTGTTGAAAATAAAACATAATTTTCTTAGACTATCGTTTAAAATTTATTCCATATAGAGGCTCTTATATAGTTAAGTTAGGTATAATCCTCTGGGCCACGGTAGGAGCAGAACCTATGTCGGGAACAGAAAGTGCAAAACCGACGTTGATCTCATTTACAGATGACATATTAAACCCAAAACTAGAAATGTCTCACACGAAATAATCAAACAATATGAAGAAAACAACATCATATTTCGACTTTTACTAAAATAAATATGTAACAGCAAAACCGTAATAATTTGTAACAAATAGTAGCAATGCAATAATAATTTCCAACTTAGATTGTTATTGAAAATAACGATAATAATTAAATTAGAACAACTTATCTGAAATGTAAGGTGGCATGAAGATCATTGTCCTAAGTTGAAAATTTTCCCTCTGCGGTGCAACAGGACAATAGGATCTGACCCTAAGGTTAATATCTTCTCTACCAGCTTCGGTGCACTCTAAAAGACGGAGTAAGAACTGTCCCCGAGAGCAAGGAAAAACAAAGAATGATAAAAGGGGAGTATAACTTACAAGTTTTTGAACAATCAATATCTACAACTGTTGCTTGTGGAATTTTAGCAGATAAATTTAACATTGTTTTGATGTAAATTAAACGCTATTACCTTCGCCAAGTCAACTTTGAGCTATTCTTCAGTTTTTGTCCTTTCCTGGTAATGGAAGACAAGAAAGCACCTTGTACTCTCCAATTGAACCTTATGCAGCTTCTATTTTACTGTTCTGATGTTGTTGAACCATTAGTCGATTAGGACCTAGTAACACGACAATATGGATTGGAGCAAGAAAAAATGGAATCAGAAGCAGGACGGTTGGGATATTCGTGAAGAGCACTTGGGATCTCCGACTTTTGGATAATCCCTCAAATTCTATTCTTTCTTCATGAACAGCGAAGAAACTAGAGCCATCATAGTACGTTGAAACTGCCAATTATGTAATATGCAATGGAAGCCTGATGTAGGAAACCAAAGACCAATTCATCTTAAAATATGCACACACATTAACGTTAAATCATCCACACTGTCCTTTTTGACCTGCAAACACTAAGAACACACTCATATGCTACATTATTGCTAGACTCGCCTAATGTGCCACTGGCAAACACTGTTATTACACCAGATGCTCGCTCCATGTCATTCCAGACACAGAAGATTCTTTAAGTAACATTTGTATCATTACAGGAGCCCAGCCTTTCTATAGCTTTCTACAGAGTCAACGAGAGTTTCCTCCAACGGCCGGTAACTCCAACCTAACCTCTGCAGCCTCTCCGAACTCACCAATGTTTTTTCATCCACCTCAATGAAGCTGCAGACAATACGAGGCATATAATCAATTACCAAAAAGCATCATAATAGAGAAAGATGTGATAACCCACAACTGATGCATGTCATATATATATGTCCCTGCGATATGCTTGTAACTTTGAACTTAAGTTTAGTGGATATTCAGTACAGTGCAGACTCTTACTTCTTGGGATAGTTGTAATTGGGATATATCTTTCGCAGTTTCTCCACCAGATCTTGAGCTCTGATCGCATATGAAGTGCATATGTATCTCCCTTCTGCCTCAGGCTTCTCATAAACCAAAAGCAAAGAATCAGCTACATCACGCACATCGACCACTAATCGAAGCTTGTTCTCCAAGGTCTCGTAACCCTCTGCATTTACAGTAATATACAAAGTGGAGGCTGCTTCATGGTATTTTACATTTACAACTCGCGAATTTTTGCGTAGAATCTACCTTTCAATAACTTAAGGAGAACCAAGGTACTAGCATTCACAGTGGACTGAAGGATTGGCCCCAAAATTAGGGTAGGACACACTGACGCAACATGTAGGCCGCTCTTCTTTCCATATTCCAAAGCCTGGCTTTCTGCTTCTGTCTTGGCAAAACAATACCAGTTCTAGAACATGAAGAAACATGGTATTATTGCACGCAAATGCTACATTGTAGAAACCTCAAACAACAAGTTTCAATAAGCACTTCAACTCCATCAAAGATTCAGCTTAAGCAAGTGAGTTTGGGAATATAGTAGAGACTTGGTTTTGAGTTATCTACCTCAGTTGTTCTACAATATTCCTTGTTGGACCAACAACTCTCGTCCATGATTAGTCCCTTGGGCCAGCTTGGATTCAAACAAACTGCAGCTGTAGAGGACACAAGGACAAGTCGCTCAACCTTGGCTTGCTCACACGCTTTAAGCACATTCATGGTACCCGTCACAGCAGGCGCAACCATTTCTACCTAAGACAATAGCAACAAACAACACACCCTCGTTTTATCAAAATGATGTTCATCAAATTGTATATCTCATTAAATCTAGAGATTGAACAGTCGCCGAGTTGGGATTAGGCAAACATTTTGCAGTTGGTGGGAGGTTCATACATCCGGATTTGGAACAGTAGTGGAGGGAACAGGACATGCAACATGGAAGACCCCACTGCAGCCTTGAATAGCACGACATAAGGAATCGAAATCCAATAAATCTGCCTTGAAGAGTTTGAGATTATCCGATGCTTTCTCAAATTTGGTCAAGTGAGCATACTTCTGGTCAGCTACAAAAAAATTTGCAAACTTAGCGTCAATCAGTAGTGTTTCATACATAAAAATAGTGGAAGACGCAATAGTAGGAACTCAGTACTCCACCAATCTACACTTCAACACAATGGTTCCTAAACCCTCACATAATTTAAATCTCTAATCGCCGATTTTGCTTTCACTTGAGATATATCACAAAGGGGATTCGGTTTTTGTAAAGGCTAAATTCGGGCTAGAGTTTGCAAGTTAAAAAAGAGAGAGAGGCAAAATTTTCCCGGCAAACAGAAGCTAAAGGATGGAGAAACTAAAAGTTCCCGGCAAATAGAAGAATAGATACGGTATAAAAGAAAGAGGGAGGCGAAATTAACAGTATGACACCGGCCATGACCTTATGGGTTAAAGAAAAGAAAAAGGACAAAACATACAGGGATCTCTAACAGTTCCATGCACCGCATAGTCCTTGGAGAGGAGAAGGTCGACCATCCAAGAGCCTAAGAATCCTCCGGCCCCTGTCACGCACACTCTTCCTTTCAGCGACATCATGTCTTCTTCCTATACTTCTCGACACTAGTTTATGGATTTGTATTTAATAGACACTAGAGTAGAATAGACTAGTAGACTACGGGAGGATACAGGATACTAGAAGAACAGAGAGGCGTGTGCGTTTTGGGTATGGGTTTGGATGGACTTTGAGTTGAATGATTCGTAGAATAGACTAGTAGACTACGGGAGGATACTGGAAGAGCAGAGAGGTGTGTGCGTTTTGGGTGTGGACTTGAACTCACACTTGAATGAGTCGTAGGTTTATCTTCTTCTCCCAAGCAGGTCCATTATCTTCGGTCACGCATAGAAAACTGATGATGAACTAATAATACAATTGTACTGTCTCTTTCTGGGATTGAAAATAAACGTTCAGAGTTGTCAATCTGATACGACGCCTCTGTCTCAACTTGTTAAGACTTATTTTGAAAGGAAATTTAGAAAAAACACATGGGGATCACACGGGCCGAGATTCACACGGGCTGAAATTTAGTCAATTAGTGGTTAGACTCTAACACACATTCAGTAGTCACATTCAATCGTTTTAGCTATTTTGTTATTTTACGGATTAGCTTTATCTTTTATTGTTGCTTATTCTTAGGAATGAATTATGAGTTATTCTTAGGAGTAGATTATGAGTTGTTAGGAGTTTAGTATTATAAATATCTGATAGTTAGATCAAGTGAGCAGCGGGAGAAATTAATTTCTTTGTTTTGGAGTTTAGTCCTCTCCATACGGACTGACTTGGGAGTTTAAGATTCTTGCTCTTAAATTTATCAATAAAATTTCATTCTCAATTATTTATACTCTCCTATTTTTCTGGTTCCTATCATTTGGTATCAGAATCATGGCTATTACTCGTTCATCCACCAATAACCCATCACCACAAACTCACGATAATATACCAGAACCAGTATCTCAACAATTAGTTGCCATAGCCTCTCGTCTTGAGATATTTGACACCATAGTTGCTGATGTAACTGTGTTGAAAGCTCAAGTTGACAAGGGGAAGAAACTTGAGAGTAGTAATGATTGGCAAACAAGGGGAAGATCTAATTGGAACAATGAGACAGAGGACAATACGGAGGTTATAGAATTACCACGCGTCCACCTTATACTAAGATAAAATTCCCAAAATTCGAAGAAGGAGATCCACGTTGATGGATTTTGAAGACTGAGAAATACTTTAAGCATTATCAAACACCCGAAGAATTGAAAGTTGACGTAGCGGCTATGTATTTGGAAGATGATGCACTTGATTTGTTTGCTTGGATCAATTCCGAGATAACCATTTTGTATTGGGAGGAGTTGGTGAACGCGCTTCAAGAACAATATGGTCTTGCTGAATTCTAGAATCTCGATGAATATTTCTGCGTTGTTCGTCAAACGGGTACAGTACAAGAATATCATCAAGACTTTGTTAAACGTTCGGCTCAAGTCAAAAATTGGCCTGAACATTATCGCTTGGGAATTTTCCTTAATGGGGTGCGAGATGAATTGAAATCTGATGTGAGAATCTATAAGCCCAGATCTGTCTATCTGGCTATAAGTTTGACACTAGAGTTTGAACAAAAGACCAATCTTAAAATGGGTCAAAAGCAAATCGATGGGTCATCTCTAATAGGCCCAATACCTCACTGGCCCAAACTTCCAATTTGCCATGTGAAGGTCCATTCACCAGCAATATTTCCCAATGCCCAGACAACTCAACAACAAAACGTTCCACATCTGCTTCTACTTCTTCTAGACTAGCGACGCTGCGCACTTGGGATTAGGAGAGACAACTGCATATTTCGAAGGGGTTGTGTTTCCGTTGCAACGAGAAGTTCTCTCCTGGCCATCGCTACAAGGCTGCGACACTTAATCTCCTAGAGATGGCGATGACAATGGCGACGGCGCACCAATAAAGGTTTTGGCTGAAAACGAAACCGAAGGCGACGAAACAGGAGAATATGCAAAGATTTACTTCTTTCCGCCTTGAGGACAAGGCGAATTTCCATGAGGAATGCTTTGATACGACACCTCCACCTCAACTTCTTAAGACTTATTTAGGAGGAAATTTAGAAAAGCACACGAGGATCACATGGGCCAAGATTTAGCCAGTCAGTAGTTGATTCTAACACACATTCAATAGCCACATCCCACTATTTTAGAGGTCGTTTGGTTCTACTCCTATTTTTCTGTTGTAGTTTTCTATTTCTATTTTCAGTTTTTTGTTTTTGTTTTTCTTTCAAATAAAAACAAAATTTTGTTTGATTATTAATGTTAATGTAGTTGTATTTTTATCATTGATAATAATTACACTTTAGAAAAAACTTAAAGATAAAATATTTTTAATTAAATAAATTTATTTAATCTCTTATATAATATTTATTAACAAATTATTAATAAAATTATGTTATTTTAAATAAGATAAATAATTTAAAATTTAAAATTTTAGTCAATCAGTAGTTAATTCTAACAAACATTCAGTAGTCACATCCCATCATTTTAGCTATTCTTTTATTTTACTGATTGGCTTTATTTTTTATTGTTGTGTATCCTTAGGAATAGATTATGAGTTATCCTTAGGAGTAGATTATGAGTTGCTAGAAATTTAGCATTATAAATATCTGATAGTTAGAGTAAGTGAGCAACGGGAGAAATTAATTTCTTTGTTTTAAGGTTTAGTCATCTCCATATAGACTGACTTGGGAGTTTAAGATTCTTGCTCTCAAATTTATCAATAAAATTCCATTCTCAGTTATTTATACTCTCCTACTTTTATAGTTCCTATCATTTGGTATTAGAGCCAGGGCTATCACTCGTTCATCCACCAATGACCCACTATCACAAACCCACGATAATATATTGAAACCAGTATCTCAACAATTAGCTGTCATAGCTTCTCATCTTGAGATATTTGACACAATAGTTGCTGATATAGCTGCGTTGAAAGCTCAAGCTGACAAGAGGAAGAAACCTGAAAGTAGTAATAATCGGTGAAAAAGGGGAAGATCTCATTGGGACAATGAGACGGAGGACGTAGGAGAACAATACGATGGTCATAGAAGTACCATGCATCCACCTTATACTAAAATAGAATTTCCAAAATTCAAAGGAGGAGATCCACGTGGTTGGATTTTGAAGGCTGAGAAATACTTCAGGTATTATCAAACACCCAAAGAATCGAAAGTTGATGTAGCGGTTATGTATTTGGAAGGTGATGCACTTGATTTGTTCGCTTGGATCAATTCCGAGAGAACCATTTTGTATTGGGAGGAGTTAGTGAAAACTGAAAACGCTTCAAGAACAATGGTCCTACTGAATTTCAAAATCCCGATGAATATCTCTGTGTTGTTAGTCAAACGAGTTCAGTACAAGAATATTGTCAAGACTTTGCTAAACGTTCGACTCAAGTTAAAATTTGGCCTGAACATTGTTTCTTGGGAATTTTCCTTAATGGGATGCGAGATGAATTGAAATCTGATGTGAGAATCCACAAGCCCAGATCTATTTATCGGGCTATGAGTTTGGCACTAGAGTTTGAACAAAAGACCAATCTTAAAAGTGGGCCAAAAGCATATCAATGGGTCAACTCTAATAGGCCTAATACCTCACTGGCCTAAATTTCCAATTTGCCATGTGAAGGTCCATTCACCAACAATATTTCCCAATGCCCACACAACCCAACAGCACAACGTTCCACATCTGCTTCTGCTTCTTCTAGACTAGCGACGCTGCGCACTTGGGACCAGAAGAGACAATTGCGTATTTTAAAGGGGTTATGTTTCCATTGCAACGAGAAGTTCTCTCCCGGCCATTGCTGCAAGGCTGTGACCCTTAATGTAGCATCCCGTTACTGATGCAATGGGCATAGTGGTACGGGTAGAGCTGTTAGTGCATAATTTGTGAAAGCGTGCT
>JAOSBK010000002.1:0-26014 GCA_027568895.1 Erythroxylum shatona | reverse complement strand
CTTCTTCTTCCTTTTTCTACTGCCATTTTTTTTAAAGTTCAACCTCACGTCATTTATCTTAAATAACTTCTAAACTCATTCTTATCTCATCAATACTCACCATAACCTCAAAACAATTTAGAAATAATCATCCATTTCAAATATCTCAAATCCCACATTCCACTTCTCCCTCTCTTCTACTTAATCCATTATGTCTGTACACCATCTCTAGCTTACATTTTCTGCATTTCTACTCCCTTTCCAAGTCAACTTACTATAAAAACAACTTAAGATTCAAGATTAAATTCAAACATAAAAAACAAAACTCATTTACCTTTTTTCTACTTTCTCTCACTACTGTAACTTTTCTCTCTCTACTACAACTGTTTTTTTAATGCTTAAGAACAATCGTAAACAAAACCTATATCCTGCATGCATTCATTTACAAACCTTAAACTATTATCAAACAATCATTTACAGTACCCATAAAACTCAGAACATGACTTACTTGATTGAACAAAAATTTCCAAAGTGAATAATAGGTTTCGATGGATGGGGAAGAAAACAAGAACAAGGAGAAGCAAAACAATGGCTGAACTGAACTGCTTCCTTTTTCAGGTATAACATAGACGTGAGAACCAAAAACAGATATTTCGATGATGAAGATTTGGTGTGGGTGTTTTCGGTGTAGATCACCGAGAGCTGTAGAAATATTTTTATGCGGGTTAACAATTCAATGATATATGACACCCATGCATGTGGGCCATGTGTTACCCTGCCATTTGTCTCTTTTTTTTTCAAAATATCACAAATTTTCAGAAATTCTCTAAAATTTCCAAAAATTTTGAAATAATAAGGTGACTCTCTAAATAAATTTTCAACTCAAGAATAATTCACAAAAAATTTCTAAAATATCTAAAATGTACAAAAATTGCCAAATCACATTTAATACATTCCAAATAAATCCTTAATTTTCAATTATAAACCAATTTACTCGAAAATGCCAATGAATGCATGTACAATTATATGAATGTGCAAAATAAATGTGTATGTCACTATTAATTATGCATGATGTGCATTTTTCTAATTTCTCATAATTTTCTATAATTCACAATTATAGCCCTAACATGGGTAACGGGATGTTACAGTTTATGCGCCTTTCCTTACTCGCATGCCTTCGTGCACCTTCGAGTCTCGCATGACTTAGTTCGCTAACTCCACGTGACTTCGTATCTAAATCTCACATATCTTTGAAGATTTCTACCAATGCGCATCTACGCGTATTGAATCTCGTCTACTCTCGAGATCTTTGCCGATACCTCCCACATCTCTCGCCTACTTCGCAAGTTCCTTAAATCTTGCGTTAAGTTTTGCTCGCCAACTCGCAAGACTTTGCCTTGTTCTCTCATCAACACGCCTTTCTCATGCCAACCTGCGTGCCAAGTACTGTCCAATGTTCGTCAACACTCATACGATCCTGCAATCTAGACTTAGGGGTCTAACACATGTCCATTTATGATTTTGTATTATCTCCGTGTCACATTACATGCAAGTCTATCAGAAACAACCTCTCTGTTGAGTATAAGTAAAACTGCATACAATCAAACTTCCACAAATCTCGCACCTTAATGAAATTTCAATTAGATGTTGATAATGATGATGATGATTATATAATATACAAACGTATAAACCTTTCTTTCCCACAAAAAAAATCTCATTACCAAGCCATGACAAAAAAATTGAATCAATTTTGTTGATTCAATTGTGAAAATTTAGAATGCAGCTTAATTTATTTTAATAATCTTTCTTATTAAAAATCAACTAGTTTATTAATTAATCGATTGATTTTTATAAATTAATCAATTTTATAAACTAATTAATTTTTATTTAACAGTTAGTTTTTAATTAAACTTAACATTTTTAATAAATAAGTAAAATTTTCTTCAATCATATTTTAATTTTTTGATTTATTCATTCTTCAATTGATTTTATAACATTCTATACGAGTTGAACCTAATTTTTTATCTTGGTAGTTTAACTTTTAACCTGGTTTTTAAAATATTGTTATCAAGAGCCACAATGTATTTTTATAGTCAATAGATAAAAATTAATTTTAAGAGTAAAATATATGGTCCTCTTTTCTAATTTAAAAATATTAATTTTAAATTTAAATTTTACATAAAAAGTTTTCTTTTAAACTTCAATTGGTATATATGACAATTCAACATATCTCTTAAATTAAAATGAAATAAATTAATTATCTTAAATTGTTAATTTAATGAAATTTAATTAATCTATATCGAGTTTCTATATCGAGTTTCATTATATTACCGATTAATTTAATTTTTATATTATTTATATTATATTATTATTTTTAATCAAAATTTTAAAGAAGGGATTTTAAAAATTTTAAAATTATAAAACCTTTTTCGGTAGTTTTAAAAATTAATAAATTTAAAAAATCGGTAGTTTTATTACAAATGAAGAAAATGAGTTGGGCATATTTGTTACTTATTGAACACGCGAGAAGAGTTATGCTTATGCACGTGGGCTGCATGAGGTGTCGTGCCTACCTCTGCCTCTCCTCTCTGCCTATAAAGTCCAGCCGAAGTGCCCACAACTCCCGCTCATCCCTTCCCTCCTCCCTCATAACTAACTAACTGACGCGTTTTAAATTCAAATGTCAAAACACTCATTTCTCACTTATAATTTAGCATAATTAATGTAAATATTCTGATGAAGATTTAAGACACTACCCAGACCCAGTCCACTTCCTCCTCCAGCAGCGCAGCAGCTAGTAATTCAATATTAAAATGGACAACTCCAGCCGGCTCGGCCTCACTAAACCTCCGCTTCCCTCCGCCGCTCACCGCCAACTCCACCACAGTACCAGACAACAACGTCAACCTGCTTTCTCTAAGCAACAAGCTTCCTTCCATGGTGAACGTTCACCCAAAGCCTCCGATGCCCTCCTTCCCCCTCTCTACCTATCTAACGCCATTTTCTTTACCCTCTTCTTCTCTGCGGCTTACTTTCTTCTCCACAGATGGCGCGACAAGATCCGAAAATCCACTCCCCTCCACGTCGTCACTCTCTCGGAGATTGCCGCCATTGTCTCCCTCATCGCTTCGTCCATTTATCTGCTTGGATTCTTTGGCATCGATTTTGTTCAGTCCTTCATTGCACGAGCCTCCAACGACGCTTGGGACCTCGACGACGGTACCACCACCCATCCTAATTATCTCCTCAAAGAAGATCATCGCCTCGTCACTTGTCCTCCCCCCCTAATTTCACCTTTAGCCTCCCAGGAAGACGAGGAGATCGTCAAATCGGTTGTTTCTGGTACCATCCCTTCGTATTCTCTGGAATCCAAGCTCGGCGATTGCAAACGTGCAGCTCTTATACGGCGGGAGGCTATCCAGAGGATGGCCGGAAGGTCGCTCGAGGGTTTGCCTCTCGAAGGATTTGACTACGACTCTATTTTAGGGCAGTGTTGTGAAATGCCGGTCGGTTACGTGCAGATTCCGGTGGGCATCGCCGGTCCGTTGCTGCTTGACGAGTGTGAGTACTCGATTCCGATGGCGACTACGGAGGGTTGTTTGGTCGCTAGCACGAACAGAGGTTGTAAGGCGATATACGTCTCGGGTGGTGCCACGAGCGTGGTGTTGAGGGACGGCATGACGAGAGCGCCTGTTATTAGATTTGGATCAGCAAAAAGAACCGCTGAATTGAAGTTCTTCTTGGAGAACCCTGACAATTTCGATGCCTTAGCCGTCGTTTTTAACAGGTTTAGTTTCTATTATTGATGAAATAAAATTAGGATTTTCCGGTTATCTTCGTCTTATGATCTTTAGCTGAAATGTACGAGGGGATGTGGCCAGGTCGAGTAGGTTTGCGAGACTCCAAAGCATTCAATGCTCAATTGCTGGAAGAAACCTTTATACGAGATTTAGGTGCAGCACTGGCGATGCAATGGGCATGAACATGGTTTCAAAAGGTGTTCAAAATGTCCTCGACTTTCTTCAGACTGAATTTCCTGACATGGATGTCGTTGGCTTATCTGGTATTAAGCTTGTTTTTCCTGAGTGGTTATGTTATTTATTATACCCAGTGCAGTGGTTATGTTATTGTTATTGATTGATTTGCTAGGTAATTTCTGTTCGGACAAGAAAGCTGCGGCGGTAAACTGGATTGAAGGACGTGGTAAATCAGTAGTTTGTGAGGCAATTATCAAGGAAGAGGTGGTGAAGAAAGTGCTAAAAAGCAGCGTTGCTTCTCTTGTAGAGCTGAACATGCTCAAGAATCTGACTGGTTCTGCGGTGGCCGGTGGTCTTGGGGGATTTAATGCCCATGCAAGTAACATGGTATCTGCAATCTTCATAGCGACTGGGCAGGATCCAGCTCAGAATGTAGAGAGCTCTCAGTGCATCACAATGATGGAAGCTGTGAACGATGGGAAGGATCTTCATATCTCTGTAACCATGCCTTGCATAGAGGTAAAAAGAAGAGATTAATTAGAATTCATTTGATTTATTAGTCCTAGTCCTAGTCCTACTTATACTCTATGCTTGGGCTTCGATTCAGGTTGGCACAGTCGGAGGTGGGACGCAACTTGCATCTCAGTCGGCTTGCTTGAATTTGCTGGGCGTGAAGGGGTCAAATAAAGAGTCACCAGGTTCACACTCTCGGCTATTGGCAACTATAGTGGCTGGTTCAGTTTTAGCTGGCGAACTGTCCCTCATGTCTGCAATATCAGCTGGGCAACTTGTCCGGAGTCATATGAAATACAACAGATCAGAACGGAAGTGAAGTGATATGATATTGATTGATGTAACTAGAGTTGGTATTTTTGGAAAGGAAACTGTGTCCTCTGTCTCATCTGTCTCCGTTCGTCAGTCAACGTGGTCAATTAGTCGTATAATATTTAATTAAATGCTCCTGCTTGAGTCTTTGGTGTGTGCTGTGTCGTACGTATCTGATGTATTGTGTATTACCAAAATATTCTTTTGTTGTGTTTTGTTTTGGGACCAGAACCAGGTCGTGGTCCTTCCTAGTTAGAACTTTCAATATTTTCCTTTCAAGCAGAATTGTTGACTGAATTATTTCTCCTATGCTCATTATATATATATATATATATATATATACCGTCTTCAATCTTCACACATTTATTATACGGATGGGATCATAATGGTACACAACACGTACAATATATATATATATATATATAAATAAGTGTATTTTAACGTTATATAAGAATGTAAATCTATGACTTCCACTGGTTCGGTTGCACTAATCTATTCTAGCGTAGCGGTAGAGTAATTGCTCGTCTTCAGTGAGGCCATATTTGGGCCAGTACTGTAACCCAATGGGTTTGGAAAGTTATGGGCCTCAATTGATGAAGCCCACAAACACATATATATAAACTGTTTAATTTGACATGAACAAAGGCGCCTCTATTATTTTCCTCCCGCCTTGTACCGAGGGCCTGTGTGTTCCAGAAACTGGATTGATTTGCGGGAACAAGAAGGAGACTGACGAAGCTCAGAGATCTTCCTTTTACTTCTTGTACGTTAGACTTATCGACACCTCTTTGTACTATGAAACTAATACGCTTCTTGTGAGTTTTAGAAAACCTAATCTATTTCCTATAAACTTCTTCTTTGCCTCCATTTTTTTAGGTCTCACAGCAATTCGCTCATGTTATCTGTAGTTAATAAGAGCACAATTCAGAGCAGTTGAAAGAAGATTCATGCTTCTATATATGTGACTGTGCACACGTTATATATTATTATTCTGACCATCTATCCTATAATCCAGTGGATGAACGTAGCATTTAAATGGGTAGTGTAATTTTTTTCAGGGTAAAGTCAAAGATCTATGCTCTAGCTCTGTATTACAAGAGTTGTACGCCAGCCTAAAATTTCTCTGTGGTTTTGTTAAGGTACCAACACTTACATTCTATGTTTGATAAGGTCAAAATCGCACACAATTCTTGAGTGGAGTAATTGGTTCTATGCATCTCATTCTATATCTTATTTTATCTGGAGCAGCTTTGTGTGCCTAACCAATCAACTTGTGATAGTTAGGAATTCAAAAGACTACAAAAGATTTTTTGCCGTGTTTGAATTTCAAAAATGGTGGGAAAAAGGAAAAGGAACCTAACTTTGCGGCTGTTTATAGTTTTAAGTTCTCAGATGCTGCCATTTGTAGATCTACAGTTTACACGAGCGAATTGCTTTCAGGTTTAGTTTTGTTAGGTTTATGAATGAGAAGTGAGATGATGCATGATATTTCGTATATAGCAGAAAACTAAACAATGGCGTCCACAGTAACTTTTTTCTATTCTTCATGTATATGTGTGTCGTCCTTAGAAAGGGTGGCTCATGGATCCTTATCATCATCAACGATCAAGGCTTTACATCTGTGTCTATTGCATCAGTGATCAGTGAATTTCTTCATGCTATGTTTGATATGCATTGTAAGTGGCTCTCATATCCCTGGAATTCTCGTACAATCTGTTGTGTCGCTTAAGGAATCGTAAATGTGTTAGATCAACTGTTGGTTTGTGAATGGAAAAGATTATTCTTCAGTGCCATGCTTACAATTTCTCATATTTGTTCTATGATAATTTTGTTCCAACTACAGGAATCAGTAGTGTAAGTTCTTCAATTCAGAAGAAATTAACCCATAAAATGCGTCAAATTAGTACTCTTCATCATCCACTTGTAATGTGTAGTGTTTGGTGAACCGCTAGGGTTGCTAACTGAGATTAGAGTTTCTCTCAAATTTCTTTTCTTTTTTCTCTTTACTTGTTGGGCCTCTGCTTAGCTGTGAGTATGAATGGTGCTCTATGTACGATGGCCCAACTCGGGCCTCTAGCTGTGGAGGCATTTCTGAACCAATTCATGTAAACCGCCGGGGCCTGTAATCACATAAAGGGAATGGCATGAGAATAGCTTTGCAGTGGGCTCCACTTGATCGTGAGGGGAAGGGGGAAGGTCGAAGGGAGCATTAGATGACAGGATGATCACATGTTAATCTAGAATCTTATGGCTCTAATCCCTTCCCTCCTTCCTAATCACCTACTCAAATTGTCCCAATGATCTCCATGTCAGCATGTCTTCATATCTCTTTCTTTAATCCTAGTATAGTGGAGTCTTCTGATCTAATCTAATGTCCCCCACCTGCCAAAGTTTTCTCGAATCACTCGTCGGAAGCAGGTAATTGATGATTGGGCTTAGAGAACAGCTAATGATGGCATGACATAAATTTGATAGTTCTTTCACTTTGTTTCAATTAAAGTAAAATTTATGGTTGTTATGCTTTGAATAATTAGTGAGTAAATCAGTTTGTCTACCTTCACTTTCGGCCAATTACATTTATAAGGTTTATTCAGCGAGTCACAGATCTAAGACTTGAACCTGAAACCTCCAAAGTTGGGAGGTGTTTGGAAAGCTGTCCAGCACCGTCTTGAGGGCGATAGCTAGCACTTTCACTTTGCTGAAGGAAAACTGATAGTTTTGATAAACTATAGTGATGATGGTATATATTATGTGAATATGAATGAAAGCAAACCAAAGGTAGGGATCTTGTCCAGCCGATTAGATAAAAATGATTCTTATTAGCAATTAGACAAATTAATAAGGCTACACTAATCCATTTGCGTTAGCTGATGAGTAGGCGGCTCTTATTCTCTTAATGCCCAATATAATAACATTTGATTAGTCTTCCCTGATTCTCATATGCTTTTTAATATAAAATTAGCCCACTCGATTAGTTTTGTCCATCTCAACTATTGTGCTCCATTCTTTGATTAGTTTAGTTTCTGGTCCCCAAGTAATTACCAATAGCCGACTAAGGCCTTGATTTCCACAACGGAAACCATAATACTTTTTGCATTATCTTATCTTAGAGTTTCAAAAAATATTATCTCATGTCGATAGCTAATTAAGCATTTTGATTCTTTGTGAAACCATTGCACCAACTTTTGAGTGGTACCAAACTTATAGAGTGATCAATGAATGATTGACGTTGAGTTACAATAATAGGGGGGTGAAAAGAGTTGGCCGTGTTTGCGATATTGATCTGTATATAGGTGATTGCATGATTAGTTTGATTGTGAGAACTATAGTAAAACATTACATCATCGCGGTGTTCTGGCTGTTGATATTTATTTGTATTTGATTAACGCTAAATTGACTATATCTGCTTATTTCTCATCAGATTGGAGAAAGACAGACACAGGAAAGACACAGATGCCTTGCTTTGGCCGTCTAGCACCCACAAATGGGAGGGAGGTTTTAAGCATAAAGATATATATATATATATATATATATATATATAAAGCAGCGATTCTGGTGCTACTGCTCTTATCTTACATGCCAGAACCCCTGAAAGACGTATTCTAATTGTCTTTCTCTCTTTGCACTCAAAAGGTGTAATCGTTCATTTTAGGCGCCCTTACACTCCGGCACAACTCTTTGCACTCAAAAGGTGTAATCATTCATTTTAGGCGCCCCTATACTCCGACCCTACAGAGTTGTGAGGGGGATAAATCACGATTTAATCTCACTTAAGTTATTAAAAAGGCGGTCGTTTTTTTTCGATGCGCATAAGGAGCCATCACATTAGATGAACTCTCACACTGCCACTGACAAGGCTCGAACCTAAGACCTTTGCACTCAACTTCCTTGCTAATAACCAGTTAGAGTATATATATAGAAAGTAGCGATTCTGGTGCTAACTGTTCTTAATCTTTTATGTCAGAACCCCAGAAAGACGTATATCATGAGTAACCAGCAGTAATAACAGCTGAGATCTAATTCCACTAAATCTCTATATGTAGTATTCGATGGAAAAATGAGTCTCATCAGCAGATTCTTACGTACCACACAATTCATAAATCTAAGTTTCATTTTTCTAGTGACGAATTGGAAACAGTTCTTTGGTTATGATCGGTTTCAAAGTTTTGAAACAACTGGCTCATAACAAGGTAATAAGATATATGATTAAGTTCTTTTTTATAAATAAAGTATTCCTCTTTGCTTCTTAATTACTTGTAGATTTGATAAATGATGGTCTTAATTACATAATTGTATATTAATATTTTCTCTTTCTTGGTAGTAGTCAAGTGCTTTTCTATCTATTTATAGGATCGATATGGTCAAATTTATCTCTTGGTTTTGTTTGTTTTCCCTTTCGCTTTTGGAGATCTATTTGGGGTTTCCAATGGATCAATAGTTCATTCGTTGAAAATAACGTAGTAGTTTTACTTGCCATAAAGGCCTGTTCTTTTTAGTAGTGTCAAGTATGCATGTCATTGTAGTTTTATGATGGTAGAAATGCAATCTAAGTTGGTGAAAGTTAGTTTTAAGGGAAGCATTCAAGCTTAAGCTGTGGTGATCTTGGTGGGAGAAAGTAGCAGATTTGGAGATGTCAGGAGGAGTTGGAAGAGGATGTACTTATAGTAACAGGTGGTAGTAGTGCATTTCTTCAGCTTTTGCGACCAGAAACACCAAATAATAATGAAGACAACAATAACAACACCAAAGTCTATGCAGCCATCACCCGACGACTAAGAGGCCGCCCACCTGGCTCCAAGAACATCCAGTCATCGTCGCTCAGGACAGCGCTAATGCCCTCCGATATCATGTCCTCGAAGTAGCCTCTGGCGCGGACATTCTGGAGAGTGTGTCCAGTTATGCGAGGAAGAAAGGGAGAGGTGTATCTGTGCTCAGCAGAAGCGGGGCAATTGCCAAGGTTACGTTTAGGCAACCTGCAGGCACTGTCGTTACTCTGCACGGAAGGTTCCACATTCTTTCACTTTCCAGTGCACTACTTCCGCCTTCTGCTGGAGGCCTCTCCATATTTTTGTCCTTTTTACAGGGTCAGGTGGTGGGAGGGAGTGTTGTTGGGCCTCTGCTAGCTTCAGGACCCGTGGTGTTGATGGCTGTTTCGTTTTCAATTGCGGTTTACGAGCGCTTGCCTTTGGATAATGAGGAAGCAGTGCAAGTTCAGCCCAAGGCTTCCCAGTCTTCAGGTATTACGGCAAGTGGTCATCTGGGTGACGGTGTGTAGGCAATACCAGTGGTGGCAGGCTTGCTCTTTTTAAGGGGAGGAATGATCAAATTTCAGGTGATTTAAGTGGAAGATGCCTTGATTTTAAATAAATGGTGTACTTGATCAGATTATCCAACATGCAACGAGTGGCTGAAGATAGAACTAAATATGAAATGCAGATTTAGTTGGCTGCCTCAACTGAGCTGTTATAGCTCTATGCAAGGGGGGAGAAGTGGATTGCTTATTATTAGTTACCAAAGTAAGAAGTTATCAATTACTAGCATTTGCTCTAAAGTCTAGGTTAAATCAGTTCAAAGCTGTACCGCAAATATTCAGTAACACTGCACAGTATCAGTATGTATCTACAAAGCCTAATATTTAATTCCTAATTCCACCTCCATACTTTTCTACCCTGGAAAAGGAAAACTAATGCATCCGATTCCCACTGCTAGAAACAAAGTCAGCTGGATAATTGCTCAAAGGGGACACGTACGTGGAGTCGACCATGCAGACTTACAATTGCAGAAGTATGAAGCGGATCAATCCTAGAAGGTAAGACTACCACCTGCTCAACAAGCCCAAACAAAGAAACTAATCATTATTCCCCACAAGACGAACGACTAATCACATACATCGTCATATTTTATACACACAAAGACATGATGACCATGACCACTTTGGTAGCCTAGTCTATAGGCTATAACATGCAAGCAAAAGGAGTAATATAGCCCCCTTGAATCTTCAATCACGACAGAAAAACCATTAGCCCAAATTATGGAGAGAGAGACCTTTGCCCCTTTTAAATGGAGCTATAAATACCTTCTTAAAGGGTGTTATGCCCCACGGATTATCAAGCTGCTCTGGTTGACCTGTTATAACCAGGCGTCCGGCGGGATCAGACTGAACTCGCACCTGAATCCACCAAAACATACAAATCAAGAATAAAACTATCTAGCTCAGAAACATAAGCTGTAACAAATTGCTACTAAGAAACATTTTAACCTTAAAAATGGTACAAACCGCTCAGCCTTTAACTGATGCCAAGGCTCCTGCCGCACCAGGAAGGCACCAGTTGAAGTACAAGATTAATGAACTTAGAGACTGCAGGCTCAAAAATGGACTATCTCAATTACAGATCAAACACTATGCTAGTGGTCCAAAGTACACCACTACATTGAAGGACAATGCATTACCTAAATCTGACAGCAGGATTTATTATCACAAGAAATCACTCAGTAAACCACTGAGGAGCTGTTTCCCTATACCAGTTTTTATTACACCAAGCACATCTTTTCACCTAATCAAACTCAAATGTACGAATTCAATCTCACAGGCTCTCCTGTCAATCATCCAAATTGCTCCCTCTCTCTGTGTACACATGCATATGTGTGTGTGTTTGGGTGGGTATCTGTATCTTTCAAGAGTCTTCCGTGAAGATTACGGGGAATAGGACCACAAAACTATTTACAGTTTTTTATTTCCAAGATCATAAGAACTTGATGTCACAAACAAAAAGGTAACCATTTCATTATAGTAAATCACTAACATAAGGAAAAAAAAGACCCATGTGGAGGACATAAATTAAAAGGTTTCAAGGAATTACTCACCTCCTCTCTCAAAAGCCCAGGGACCAAAGCATATACTTCATAGCAATCTTTCTGAGCATAAAGATTGCTAGTTGTTACGATATAAAGAATTTGGCAAACAGATAAGAAAAGGGAGACTTATAGAAACAAGCAAACATATACTCACAGTTTCCCGCACATTGATCTTTACCCAATCAGCAGGAGGTCCAATGTCAACAATCTCTGGCTCCAGTCTAGTCACATAAGTTGAAAAGGAAAAAGATTTACAATTAAAACAATATAAGCATCCACAAAACAAGCCAGCACAACAAAAACACAAATGTACGGAAATAATCAATTGAGAGGTAGAGGAAATAAGAAACAATAATAATCAATTGAAAGGTAGAGGAGATAAGAAAAAATCATAATCAATTGAGAGGTATAGGAGATAAGAAACACTAATAATCAATTGAGTCGTAGAGGAAATAATAACAATCTTAACTCCCTATCTGCTTCATTACTTCCATGCTTGTCAGCAGGGTCCATGTTATTAGTCTTCTGTTTGTGTATGCCTGATTCAAAAAACCAGAACCAAAGAATAAGACTTGGCACAAACAGCAAGCTAGACAGAGAAATCTTTAGACTGATCGCCTACCAATGCTTTTCAGAGTTTTTTCACGCTTAGTTGCAGTATTCAAGTTCTTGTCCTGTACAAAACAAAAAATAGAAAGGCATTACTGCAGTCCGCAGTATGTAAAAGATAATGGGAAAGCACAGAGGTTCTAATAGTTGGTGTTTAGATTTTCAACCAACCTTAATAATAGGCTCACTTATCTCACCATACCCCAGAAGACGCTGAGCATGCCAACCCTGCATAGCACGAGTTGCAGCAATTCTTCTTTCCCTGCCTGATCCAGACCCTGGTGGTTGGTAGCCACTTGTCTACACAAAGAACTAACGACTAAGGAGAGAGAGAGATGCAAAGGGCTGAAGATAAACAGATAAAAGGAGAGAGACAGCAAATGGGAGTATTATTTGGTCTAGCGTTAGAAACAGAAAACAGAAGAAACAATTGAACAAAAACATCAAGTAATCTGGTTAAATTTCACCGTTTTACTATGTTACAGGTTTCGTTCAAGATAATTGGAGCCAATTGAGTTAATAATGAGACACTACCTCTTTTTCAACATTAGTTGGTTGATGCACAGGTGAACCTGGGAGCTGGAGCTCACCATTTTGTCTTTTATGCTTTTCATATTCCAGAAGTGCCTGCATCAAGTAAAGGCAAACTATTAAGAGAATAACTACACAGTATTTACTAATAAGTAGCAGTACTGATCAACCATCAGAGTCAAAAGTTTTTGGTAAAGCTGATTAAAACATCTAAGCTTGTGTACTTCCTTCTGGAGTTCAACAATCATAAATGGACAACTAAATAGATTTAGCAATACAAGAGTATAATGGCCTTGAGATTCAAGGAAAATTTGAAGTTTTATTGCTGAAATGCAGCAGAAGCTGCAAAGAAGGTTTGCTAAAGACTTTAACAAGTGCTAGCGGACAGTCACTGTTATTTCCAGAGTGTTAACTTAAAAACGATTTTCACTTCCCTCTTTGGGGCAAAAGTGTTTTTCACTTCCTTCTTTGGGGTGAGAGTGGTGTATGGCTTTTAGTACAGAGAGGCAGGGTGGAAATGTCATATGAGGAATCTCATAACATCATGGTTCAACATAAGACTAATTGCTGATAAACAACATCAATACCTTCTCATAGAAAATGCGGAATGTCCAAGAGACAGTTGTGCAGGTCCTGTGAGACAGATAGAAAGACAAGGCGAAATAGATTGATAAAACATTTGGGTAACAGGTCAATTCATTCAAATGTTGATTGACATAAATTACATCACAGGAAATACCTATAAAGAATAAGATATGAAAGAATAATTTGGGACGCATTTAGACAGGTATGTAGACATTTATAAGACGTATCAAGTATTTTGTAGGTAAAATAAAATAAAGAACTGTCAGAATGATGGTTCAAAGCAATCCTTACTTAGGAGGGTGGAAAGACTCTCCAACTTGCCTCCACAACTTGGATGCAGTGACCTAAAAATGTAGAAATGACTGTCATAAATTAATATCAACAAGCACCTGATAATTCATGAAGGGTGCTCAAGCACAGTCAACATCAAAGGAAGATTGGTGACAGGAATTTTGATAATCTGCAGTACTAATATTAAACCAACACAGTCCGGAATATCATGCATAAAGCAGAAAAGCACACATACTACTTCATAGCCACCCAATTTGATGACAGCTCTCCATAACCTAACTCCATTAAAAAAGAAGCAGAAATTAGTCTGTAACATACAAGCAAGCGGAGATTGATTGTTAATCAAAGTCAACTGCAAAATTAAACGTACTTCAAACAATTCAATGGCTCTCCATAAAACTTAGGAGGCTTGAACTCCAAAGCATTTTCTCTGTAGAAAGTTTCAAGCTCCTTCATGAATGACGCTCGCTCCTCTGGAGTTCCAGACTCGTCAGACTCCCCCCTCTGCAAGCCAGAAAGGAGACGATCCTCTTGTTGAACACTCATTATAACAAAACTACATATTAAACGCCTTTACTCAACGTACCTCCACATCAGTCCACACACTCTTGGATTTGGACGAAATGTCATGCTTTGATTTATGAGTAGGATATTTTTTGAGCGGAAGAGGAGTGGTAGTTTCAGGTTGACGTTCAAAAATTTCCCCATCACCATCACGAAACCTGCGTTCAGGCAATTTTTCACCAAGATTGGACTCCAGGACAGGTTTATCTTCAGGTGGACCATCAAATTTCTGTTCAGGTACTTTATCTTGTCTGACATCATTACCATTAGAAGCAGGAGAGATTTTATCTTGAGAAGAAACTAGAACATCAGGCAAATCATGAGAGGGAGGTTGAACATCGGTCATTGGAACATCAGATGGCAATGTGAGGGTGTTGTCACCGGCAGTTACTTGGTGGTGTGCATCAGATTGTTGATTCTGTTGCGCTTGAACACCGTCCTCGACAGGTTTGACACCAGGGTCATCTTCCAAATCTTGGGCTGCCATCTCAGTATCTGTCATGAATATTTAGGCCGGAAGGATCGATCGCGACTATTTTATTTATTAAAAAAAAAAAGATTAGAATAAGCACATATGAAAAAGGGGTGGTAAAATAAAATTTCGATAAAGGCTACACCAGAGTAAAGTTGAAAAAAGCCACAAATAAACAAAGGATCAAATTCTATTCGTAAGTGCTTGTTCAACCTCCCGAAACAAAGCAGAAGGAAGAAAAAAAAAAGCTATAAATCCAACCAAAAATGAAACAATTCTATCGAGCTAATAGAAGGAATACTGCTTCCTTTCAGTAATGGAGATATAAACATAAAATTAATGTTTAAATGAGATTGAAAAAAGGAATAGGGAACAATGTGGATGGGAAAAGAGAGCTTGCCTTGCCTGTGAAATAGGGAGGAATGGAGGGATTAGGGTTTGGGGGCAGCAGCTAGATTAAGGAGAATGAGATGAGGGAAGTAAACGCAAAAAAGAAGAAACAAACAGAGAGAGAGAGGGAGAGATGATGTGTGGTGTCGTGAAATGGAACAACTCTGAATCCAGTGCTTCATGTCATGCCAACGAACAGCTGAACCAGAACCAGAACCAGAACCAGAACCAGAGTCAGACAAATCTCGCGCTCGACTCAGCAGCGGAGCCACTGGGCCTGATTTTATGACCGGGTCTTCATTTACCAGTCTGCCCTCCTCAATTCCCTTATTTTACATTGGGCCTCAGCGTGGTTTGGATAGATACGTAAGGCCCTAATGTTGGCAGCTTGGCCTCCAAAGCCCAATTCAAATGAATATACAAATAAATGTTACATTATAAAAACAATATCCGAATTATGTATCTTCCTAAATATTATTGGTTGCATTAACTACTAAGTGGGTTCTTATCAACTCGACAACAAGATTTGATGCTCTATATAAATTAACTACTAAGTGGGTTCTTCTCCCTAGGCCCTAGCTGCTACTGTGTTTTCCTTGTGTATACTACTACTATACTATACTATCCCACAACACAATTCTAATTACAACTCTTCTAAAATTTCAAATCAACCAAACCCTCAAAGAAGATGTATTATTTGTGGATTTTAATAAGAACACCTCATTCACTCTTTCAGATTAAGCCTCACGTTCTCAACCTTAACTGATACCTTCAACCTCTGCTCCTCAATATCTTTTAGTACCGCCAGCAGTTTTGCTCGATATGCTTCACATCGCTCACTTGCATGTTCCAGCTCAATGGTCAATTCCTGAATTCTCCCATCCTCATCCTAAACAAAAGGCAACCAAATAACTTCATCTCTCGTTCAAATTATGGATTTATATAAACACCACACAAAATTCATCACAGCACATCAAGCAGATTTTACAGACCATGTGAACCTTTCTATGTCGACCACACAAGAATGCATCAAGGAATTAAATAAATCATGTTATGCACAAACTATTTAAATACGTCAATAAACCTAAAACATTATGTAGTTGTATTTATGTAGAGAGCCGTGAGCACCAATAGACTTCCTCGGAAGTGCAGAAAATGACTTTCTCTGATTACCTCGAATTCATTAAAAGCACAACCAGAGAACGCACAAGACACTTGCAACATCCTTGTATCAGTAATAAAACGTGGAAGATTTAATCAAGAGGCTCTTAAGAAACGTCTTATAAGGGCAGAACAGAACGCATAATGGTCTTATATGAGGAAGGAACTGACCAGACAGCACAATTTGTGCTGTTCTCGACCACCTTCAATTATAGTATCTTGTACATCTGCAGGACCATGATCCTTTGCAGCAGCGATCTTCTTCACGGCCTCATGAAGAGCATTTATTGCTACATTATAGATATGTTCTGATCTTGCCCCGTCTTCTACATACTTCATGGCTTCTCTACATAGACTGCCACTGCGACCAGCAAAAGACCCCAAAGAATTCCTGAAAGTTCTACAGTGGTTTCCATCCAAGATAACCCCACTTTTGGCATTTTTGGTCCACCGTTTTAAAATGTAACGTGACGGAAGTGTAAGAACATTCGTCACCCTAAAAACTGCTAATATGTGTCTACAAATGATACCTGAAAACTCAAACATTTGGCAGCTACAGCTAGCTCTCTTTTCAAAAACACTGAACCTAATCAAGTGGGCCTTGTAATCTTCATCAAACTTTGCTACTCTAAAAGTAATTGTTGATCCCATGTCATCTATTACAGTTGCAGCATAAGCAAGCGTCTCAACTAATTCATCTTGGAATTTCGTAAATATCTTCCTTGTATATAGATCTGCAGCTTGTTTTTCCATTGGTGATGGTGTTTTTAAGACTGGAAGGGCATTTATTGTATCGTAATCTGCTTTTACTTCCTTTTCATATCGATTGGCAATTGCTTTCTCATACTGCTTAAGGAGTATTTGCACATTTGTGGACGCATTTATATACCCATCAAAGTATGAGCTGATACTATCACTTCCTTGCATTATGTACATCTCACCAAAAAATACATCCCGGAGATAAACAGGAACCCAGTGCTGGCGAGCCTCATACATTGATTGAAGCCATTCGCTCTGCTCAAGATCGTATCCCCGAAGAAGTGACTCCCAACATGTCTCAAATTCATCTATGGTGTCCGTCAAGTTGATGCACCTTTGAAACTCAGCTTCAAAATTGGGATGAGAGTGATAAACATGAGACAATTGCTCTTGAGCCTCTCTAAAAACATTACATTTACAAAATCGGTGGCGGGTTTCAGGAAAAACTTGTGCAATAGCTGTCCGAATTATTCTATCCTGGTCTGTTGTGATTGAAATGGGATGCCGACGAGACATAGCAGCGAGCCAAGTCTCAAATAGCCACACAAAAGATGACTCTGATTCGTTCAGAAGTAATGAGCATCCGAATAGCACTGGCTGCCCATGATGGTTCAACCCATTAAATGGTGCAAATGGAATCCTGTAGCGATTTGTCCTATATGTAGTGTCAAAAGTAACAGTATCACCAAAGCAGTTATAATTCCTTCTTGAATTTGCATCAGCCCAGAAAACGTTTCCTGTTGAGTTCTCACAATCACCCTGGACGGCATAAAAGAAATTATGATCCTCTGCCCGCATTTGCCTCAATTAGTCAAAAACAACTTGACCACCACAGCCAAGAGTCCTCTGTCTACTACTACTACTCATATAGTTTTGGCAATCGACTTTAGTAAATCCGACATTATGAATTCCCCCAGATTCTCTAATAAGCACAGACATAATTTCACTTGGACCCATGCCAGCAGCTTGGAGTGTATCAATGAGGCTTCGCGCAGAACCGGACACGTGCCTATGAGATCGGAGGCGATGCACCATATCAGGAGGCACAAGCTCATGATTGTGTTCTTTAACCAACTTAGTGACAAGCCATTTCCCAGAAGTCTGTTTCTTAACAGTCAATTGAGCCTTGCACCCAACTCTAGTAATAGTGCGCTGTCTTTTAGACCGATTCTCATTGGGCTCGCGGCGAAATCCTTGACGAGAACACACAATTTGGCGGCAAATGATAGAGCCATCTCGACGAGAGCGCTGATAAACGCTGACCCTAGTGCTAAAACCAGCACGGCGAGCATACGAATTGTAGAAGATGCGGGCGGACTGTTCAGAGTCAAATTCCAAACCTTGAAAAGGCTCGAGAATAATGTCAGAAGTGGAGGGAGTAAAGGAATGTTGATGATGGTAATCATGACTTTCCAAGTCAAGGGTTGTGGCATCAGAATCGGGATCAAATTCCATCACGTGTAGAGAACCCCAAGACTAAGAGTACATTTTGGGTTCCTGATAGGATAATACGTATACGTGAAAAGGAGGGGAAAGAAGAAAACTGACCTTAAGACGCTCAACTGAAGTCTTCCTTCTTCGTGAGATGAAGAGATCACAACTAAAAGACACAGGCGTTGTGTTTGAGTGGGCAGAGTAGTGGCGAAGAGGAGGGAATTTGGGATTGTCGGTTCTGAAATCACGTCTTTTCACTCTCGTTATTCTCATCATTATGTCTAAATTATTATAATTAATTCCTCTCATCCATCTCCAATCAATTAGGTTCTAAACTTGTGGATTCGGATTCTTCAGACTCAGTTTTGAACTTACGAGTACTTTCTGGTCAAGTTCTTTTGGTTTATCTTTGTACGTAAAAAGAAAACCTATCCTAAGTTTCCACGACCCACAACATTCTGTATCTGTACAGTGAAGCCGAATCAGTTCGTCTTCAAAATGGCCTTTATTCTTTATAAAATCTGGCTGCTAACAGTAACAGTAAACAACCATAACAAAAATTTCCACGAGTTACAATCCTTATCGTAATATGTCAACTTAACAAGACTAACGTGAAAGGAAAACAGATAGCTCAACAGCTGACTTGTGTCTGAAGTTCAGATTACAAATAAAGAACAAGGAGACCCTATGTCCATAAGCATGCATGTCTCAAACCATACACAGCTAGCTCGAAGGTCACTGAAAAAATAAATGAAAATTTTAAAAGGATGTCTGGTTGTTGGATTTAGTTGAAGACATAGCAGAGAGAACTTCTGTAACGGAAGCCATGATACTCAAAGCAGCCTTCAGAACTTCCTGAGAACACCCTGGCTTAACAATTGCTCGTACCTGGCAATCACAGGAAATAATTAGTCAACTGAATGACTAATTTTCAATTTTCAACAAGGTTTTACTCATATTTTTAGCCTCAAGGACTACCATAGATAAATTTGAGGGAACGAACAGATAAATACCAAGACACAGATTTTATCCTCTTGCTACTTTTTCCCTTCAAAAGTTACAACGAGGAATTTATTTTATAATAGTCAATCTGATCTACAAATATCTCTTCATAAGTGAAAGGCCTCCGTTGATGATTAAGGATCACTCTCAAGTTATTGCCCTACCATCCCATGTAAAGCAAAACACAGTCAAAGGAAATAATGGAATGCCAAGCTAAGGAGAGAGAAAATAGAAGTGTGTGCTACCTTCGCAAGGTATCCCTGCAGTTCTTTGATCCGTCCCATGTAATCCTGATCTTCAACACAAAGGGTTACAGCCTTAGCATCAGCACCAGGGCCATCAAATTGAAGAGGACCAGGATTTCTATACAGATCATCCATCAAAAACTTTGTGGCGTTTTGCCTTAGCAGCCTGCAACAAAAGCCGTACAGGAAATTAGCTATCTCACTTTGAGAACTTGGGACAAGATTTTTGGCTGTTGTTTGCAATCAGTATTGATGTTGTCGCCTAGCAGTAAACATCGTGCTGTTGTCAATATATCATCAGTCAGTATAGTTCAGGTTATCCAAACAATGAGAATCCAAAGTTTTTGCATCACGTTGATCACATACACAGATGTATCACACTGATTGATTTCGTTCATACTTGGCTTTAAACTAGCACCATCTGCCAAATCTCCGTGCAAGCCATATTTGTACATAAAGTTTAGGTTATGAGAGAAAAAAGGGGGAAAAAAAGGGGTTCATACTCGTATGCTTTGCCTTTCAAATCCACAGTAGCTGGATGAATTGCAGGTTTTCCAATTGAAGAAGCACCAGGACTTTGGGCCCATCGCTTCACAGTCATCATTGCCTAGTGTTTACGGAAGGCACAGAAGTCAATAATTTGCTACAATAGTGCATATATGCCATACGCAAATTGGAAAAAATTATAAGCCAAAGAAGGATCAGTTCAGAAGAGGCAACTACAAAGTAGAAAGCAGAAAACAAAAATGAACACCTAACTGTAATTGGAGCAGCACCACAACGCCACTTGTTCACAGGGTTCTTCAGGTTAGTTAAAGTAGCCATGTACCCATTTAAACCAGCTGCTAAAATATGGTAACAGATATGCCCAAGGACCTGTACGTATGTAGTTCCACAATAAGCAAATGACACTTAAATGTTATACAGTTAGGAGGATTGCAATTAAACTCCTTTCCATAACATACAAAAGCATAGTCACAGTCGAACTTTGAAGGCAATGATCCCCTGGCCTGATAACCGAAAAAATGACAAATGGCATTAAACTTTTTCCCCTTGTATGTGCCTTCTTTCTGGTCAAAATACCAAGACAAAGAAGTGATTAGCTTATGATTCAAGATGAACAACTAAAAGATCAAAACATCCCACTTTAGTTAAAACAAAAATTATTTAAAATCATGTTAGTGTCAGTTCCTGTGTTACTTAAAAAAATGCACATTATGGTAAATAAAAATGAAAAAGTTTGAATTTTCGCCTCCATCTGGGATTACATACATTAAGGTACATAAGGAAGTAGGCTGAGTCAGCCTAGGTCCCGTATCCTACGTTAATGGACATGGCCATCTTACCAAGCGTTTATTCATTTCTATCTCCACAAGATGTGCTAGGAGTTTCTCAGTCTCAATCTGGAGAATAAATGACAGACAATAAATCAATATCCATAAGTTCTAATAGTTCCTTTTTATCAGAATCTCATCCCCCATACCTGGGATAACTGTGCTGAGTCATCTGATTCAGGGTAAAGAAGAATCTGTATGGTAAAGATAAAAAGTTAGGCAAACTGAACCTATCGACCTAAAGTGACATACATTTTCCGATGTGTATCCAAGGGAAATTCAAACCTGTTTCTTAATAAAGGGTGGCAAAAATTCAAATAAAGCCGATGCCCATGGCGAAAGTTGCAATGAGATCTTATCGGGGTTAACACCTTGCTTGAGCAAACCATGTATTTCCTGATAGTTTCAGAACCTTTGATCGTTAAGCACATCTTTAGGCATTCAAAACAATTGACTATCAGGCTACATGAGTATAAATGAGTATTATACTAGTGTAGGAGAGAGATTTACCTTCAAAAGAGCATACATCTCTGGAATGCTTTCTATCAGTCCCTCTGGCAGTAGAATGACTCCATGGTTTTTATCTGACACAATCAATTCTCATCAGATGTCCATAACAGCACAAGATGAGCTAAAGTTACTAAAGCAAATTAGTTAACGTCATCATCACTAAATGGGTAACTAAGTAAAGAAGTATTGATAAATGATTCATAAGCTTAGAGCCAGGGAGTAGTTCAACGCAGGGTAAACTGACCCTGTATTTAATAGCATTCTTCTCAACAAGTTCTGGTTGAGTTGGTAACTTAACTAGTTAGGACTAAAATGATTTTTGTTCAGTTACTTTCAAGGTCGATGGCAGTGGTTCCAAAGTATGCAAGCAAGTATAAATGTATTTCTTTACTCTAATATCATAGAAAATGAAAGAATATAAAATATTGTTCTTAAGACCTTGTCCTGCCCTAGCTTGGACTGCATCACAAATTTGTTTTGTGAGATCAAATAAGGTAAGCTTTGATGCAGCTACCTCCTCACCAAGAACCACCTGCATGAAGGTGCATTCAATATTTATCTAGACATGATAACATTACGTGGAACTGAAAAAGTTGAATAACACAAAATGCTGACCATATTCGGATGAGACTGGAGTGTGCATTCTAGAGCAACGTGTGATGCCTTTCGGCCCATCAGCCGGATAAAGTAATAATACTGCAAGAGGAATGAAATCAAATATTCAGTTAAGGAGAAAAATGACAGCCAAACATACAAGAATAAAGGCTTTTGAGAAATAAATTCAAGAGTGGAATAATGACTTTTTATGTTCATTTGTCTTCTAGTTAAAACCAGTCAGAAAAATCATATTTCAGCACTGAAAGCATTAGCTGGTCACTATACTTCTCACCTCATTATTTGGGCCTTGTGTCACCATCACTTCAGAAAATTATAAGTACAGGGAATGCGAAACAGAATAACTAAATAAAAAATGTGCTGGGATCAATTTAAAAAAATGATTACCTTCTCAGCAGAGAGAGCATCAGTGCAGACATTGCTAATCAGTTGGGCATTCACCTGCATTTGAGGAAAAACATGATAACTCAATTTATTTTCCTCCAAATTCAACAATCAATTCTCCTATGTGCCTGATTGTTCTGCCCAAATAGTAGTTTGCCATCTAAGAAAAATATATTGATCACAAATTAAAAAACAAGACAAATCTAGCACAGACAGATAAAAGAAATATGCAATTTTCACATCAAGCACGGAATAGTATGTTGATGAATAATGGTGAGGACAACTATCTAAAAGAATAGTATCCTCAACCTCTTTCGTATAATGGATTGAGAATGCAGTTCATTTGACACCACATAAGATGAAGTATCAAAAGTCAAATTGACCATTAAAATCAATCAGAGCTCACGGTTGCTTATAAGAGTCGAAACATCCAGTATCCAACTTTAGAAAATAAGAATGGACTATAATCTTCTTTACCAGTTCCCAGAGTAAAGAAGATTAACACAAGACCTGCCAAAGAAGATAATTTCTTCAAAGCATGGAGCAACAAAAGAACGCTTTTCATTGGTTGATGACAAACTAATAAGTCCTGTCAAAAGTACCTTGCATATCGTATCAAACCCAACATTGGTTTCAACAAACTGATTCTTCAAATCACCATTGAGAGTAACAGGAACACCAACCACCTGAGAAGTCCAACAAATGAATCAGCAAATAGATGTACTAGAAGAACATGCTCAAACAAAGTTTCAGAGATTCAAAGGTATTTGACTGCAAAAGCAACATTGGCAAATTGCAGAATACAGCAGCATTTCAACTTAATTCATAATGCGCATAAACTACACCTTTGTTGGGCATTTTGCCACAGCAAATGTTTCTGCGAGCTGAGCTGCATCAGTGTTGGATGTAACCCCTTCAAAAATACCAAGCTCATGGTTTCATCCATGTCCCTTGTGCATAATCAATTCACCAAATCATCAAGCATCAATATTTACCTCCAATTATAACAAGACCATCCAATTTCAGATCTTTGCATGTCGTTAATGCAGCATTAACTTGCTCAGTTGTTCTTATTTGATCTTTTGTACGTCCCAGCAAATCATAACCACCTTGTCAAGCAAAAGGATACCAAAAATCTTAGACATATTTCATAGTCAAATGGTAATTAAAGATCTAGAAGCAATATCTTGGATTACTACCCACCTTGATTTTTGTAGGATGCAAGAATTTCATCAGTGATCTCAAGAGTTTTCTGTGCAAATAAACCCTCAGAACCACCTGTTGACAGGCGAGAATTAGAATGTATAGTCCAAAGAATCCTTGCTTTTCAATTATTACAACACATTGGCACAAGAACTCCAGTTTTATAATGGAAAAGGGGGGAAAGCAGCACAAACCAAACTTTTGGTCCAAGGATGAATGAGTATATGTGCACATGTGAATGCCACGTCAAAAAAAAGAAATGCTTACCTACAAATCCAAGTAAAGTATTGCGAGGGTTGTGAAGTTTAAGAGCATTGTAAAGACCCCATATGACATTATGTCCTCCAGGAGATTGTCGGCCACAAAAGACTACTCCCACCCTGTTGAGAGACAAACATTAAACAAAAACGTGATTGACCTTCATGTATCGGTCTAGATAAGACAAAAGTGTAATTCAGAAAACAAACCAGAAAGGGGTACAGAATCCCCAAACAGTCACCTGATAGTGGGATGCTCGGTTATTATCTGAGCATCGGGAACTTTTGTGGTTTCCCTGAGAAAATGAGCCAAGGGCTGACCGTAAGTGTTGGGAAAGGATCTACTTATGATGTGAGCATCAGCTGGGTCAGTAGCCGCTGCTGCATCACCAAATTCAACTCTCACGGTAGTTCCCTGAACAATGGTAAGTTTGAACATAAGTTTGAGATGATTGTAATGAAAGCAAACGACCACATTCAAGTAACCTGAGTTAGTGATATGGAGAAGCAGTAAGTCTTCAAGTTGGCCGATAAGGTGCACTAAACAAATTTTTTCTCCACTAGATATTGCTAAACACTGACTTCGACTTTTGAACACTACAGAAGAATATGCATACTTGAAATTGGAAATTGATAGACGTGTCATAATACTATATCTAATGCAATATAAACTCTGAAATGCAATATAATTTCTATGAGAGAAGCGGCTAAACATTACATTAGAGGGAGAGAAGAGTCAAGCAAAGGTGTATGTGTAATAGTAGATCAAAAGTAGATAATAGGAGCATGCGGAGTAACATAGATCTCTTAAGAAACATTTCGAAAGTAGATAAGAGGAGCATGCGGAGTAACATAGATCTCTTAAGAAACAATTCGAAAGTAGATAAGAGGAGCATGCGGAGTAACGTAGATCTCTTAAGAAACATTTCGAACGTATATAAACCAAACGGAGTAGACAAATGTGAGTCGAGAGAAGAGAGAGTGAGATTATCATCAGAGTAGACATTGGCCGTACGAGTGACAATCTAACGACATTATCATAAAGGGAAATCCAGGCATTTAGACAGATCTAAACAGCAAAATCAATTTGAATGAAAGGGTGATGAAATGATGTCAAATGTAAGTCTAAAGACATGGAACCAGCCGAAAAAGAAAGTAAGAAGAGGAATGGAACAGGCAGAGATACCTGAAGACAGGGAGGAAGTTGGGGTTGGTACAGAGATCGGAGATCTTGAAAAGGAGAGAGCTCTCTGGGAATGCCGTAATCAGAATCCATAGGAGGCGGCGTTGAATAGAAAAGAAGTAGGTAAGAGATGAGACTGAGGTCTCTCTGTCTGTTTATGTGTCGCTGATAGTGAGGACCTGACAAAGCTAAAAACTAGCAATGGGAATCGATATTTATACAATGTGGCTGGCCGATACAACCGAAGGCCACGATTGCAATTAGGCATTTCTCCTTAACTTTTATCTTTTTTTTAAACATATATTTACATTATTAAAAGGAAAAGGTTTGGTGATGTTCGCACTTTCGAATGCCATATCAGATTTGGTATAATATTGTATCGATATTGTTAATGTTAATTATCGTTTTGAATAATTTTTTAAATATATAAAATAGTCTTTAAATTTATTTAAAAATTACAAAATAAGATATTATTATATTGTAAAATTGTAAAATAATCTTTCGGAAAGACCGGATTAGAAAATGAATAGATGCAGATTTAGGTACTCTTTCTTTCTCAGATGAGGAATGGGCCAAGCTGATCTGTTTTTTGCTCAAAAAGTGCATTTTCTAGCTCGAAAGAAGCTAAATTCGAGTTTTTCAAATCTACCTGGCCCCCCAACATCGGTTGCGATCTTTGGGTGCTGACCCTGGATCATCAATTGTAGAGGACCTTCCGAGCCTTTGCAGCCTATCGAGGCCCCGACACTAGGGGTGTTCATGGTAGGGTAATCTGACCCGTTCGTAAATAACCTGAACCTGAACCTGAATGTCAGGTTCGGCAATTTCACGAACCTGAACCTGAACCTG
>JAOSBK010000001.1:31999829-32010944 GCA_027568895.1 Erythroxylum shatona | reverse complement strand
AACTTATCATAGAAGACGACTCCGTTAACGATAAAAATGGATGGATTATGTGGTTTAGATAGAGATGGTATGAAGGTAACCATTTTTTGTAGTGCTTGGTAAAAAAAAATATTGATTCTTAGATAATTGCATTTCTTAAAGCATGCACTTACTATTGTGATTTATGTTTGAGTTTAGGGTTAAAGGGTTAGAGTTTTATGGGCAAGTTTTATGCTTTAGGACTTAGGATTTAGATATTAGGATTTAGGATTTAGATATTAGGATTAAGGATTTAGGATACAGATTGGATACAGTATTTAGGATTAAAGTTTAAAGTTTAGGTTTATGATGTAGGTTGTAAAATATGGGTCATAGCTATTAGGATTTAGGGTCTAATGTTTAGGATTAAAGTTTAAGGTCTAGGCCATAGGTCTTAGGTCTTAGGTGTTGGGATTTAGGATTTAAGATTTAAGATTTTGTATTTAGGATTAAAGTTCAAGGTTTAGGTTTTGGACATATATTATAGGTTGTTGATCAAGGGATAACACTTAACAAGGTTAGTTTATATTGCATTGTTGGCCCTTTTCTTTACCCATTTTGTACATAAGATTTTCAATAAGCAACCATGATCACTAAAGATGTTTCAGGTATGCCTTGGACTTGGTCATCTTGTCTTTGAAAGAGAAATTGGTTTCTACCAAAAACTAGTAATGGCGATCCTTGAAAAATGTAATCCAACAACTCCAAAGACTTTTGGTAAGTGTAATTGTCATATTTTACTACAGACTTAACCTTTGCTTCAATATTGTAATTATTTATACACACATTTGTCATAGAAGATGACTCCTTTGATTATGACAATGGCTAGATTTGGTGGTTTTGACAGAGATGGTATGATAGTAACCATTTTCTGTCTTGCTTGGTAAAGAAATATTGATTCTTAGATAATTGCATTTGTTAAAGCATGTGTAATGTTGTGATTTATTTTTAAGTTTAGGGTTAAAGGGTTAGAGTTTTAAGGTAAGTTTTATAGTTTAGGTCTCAGGATTTAGATATTTGGAGTTAGGATTTAGGAAATATATCAGATATTGTATTTAGGATTAATGTTTAAAGTTTAGGTTTAGGATGTAGGTGGTAGGTTATAAGTCTTAGCTATTAAGATTTAGGGTTTAGTGTTTAGGATTAAAGTTTAAGGTTTAGGTTCTTAGGTATTAGGATTTAGGATTTAGTATTTATGATTAAAGTTTAAGGTTTAGGTTTAGTTTATATTGCGTTATTGGCTTTTTTTCTTTACTTATTTGGTACATAACATTTTCCATAAGCAATTATAATCGCAGAAGATGTTTCAGGTATGCCTTAGAGTTGGCCATCTTGTCTTTGAAAGAGGAATTGGTTTCTAACAATGCCTAGCAAAGGGCATCATTGAAGAGTGCAATCTAAATATTGGTAAGTGTAATTATCTTATTTTACTGCACACAAAACCTTTGCTTCAATATTGTAACTATTTATATTATGTTACTGGCTCTTTTCTTTACTCGTTTGATACGTAACATTTTCAATAAGCAATTATGATCACTGAAGATGTTTCAGATATGCCTTAGATTTGGCCGTCTTGTCTTTGAAGGAGGAATTGGTTTCTACCAGTGCCTAGCAATGGCGATCCTTAAAAAATGTAATCCAACAACTCTATGGCTTTTGGTTAGTGTAATTATCATATTTTATCATACATATAACCTTTGTTTCAATATCGTAATTATTTATATCCACTTTTGTGAAAAAGGACGACTCCTGATGATGTTAATGGCTGGATTTGATGGTTTTGATAGAGATGGTACGATGGTAACTGTTTTCTGTCTTGCTTGGTAAAGAATATTGGTTCTTAGATAATTGCATTCCTTAAAGAATGTGTAATGTTATGACTTATTTTTAAATTTAGGGTTAAAGGGTTAGAGCTTTAAGATAAGTTTTATTGTTTAAAGATTTAGATATTAGAATTTAGGATTGAGGATATATATCAGAAATAGTATTTAGGATTAAAGTTAAAAGTTTAGGTCTAGGATGTAGGAGGTAGGTTATAAGTCTTAGCTATTATGATTTAGGATTTAGGGTTTAGGATTAAAGTTTAAGGTTTAGGTTAGAGGTTGTAGGCCTTAGGTATTAGGATTTAGGATTTCTGATTAAAGTTTAAGGTTTAAGTTTACGATGTATATTGTAGGTTGTTGATTGACGGATAGCACTTCATGAGGTTAGTTTATATTGCATTATTGGCTCTTTTCTTTACCCATTTGATACATAGCATTGTGCATGAGCAACTATGATCGCTGAAGATGTTTCAAGTATGCCTTGGAAATGACCATCTTGTCTCTAAAAGAAGAATTGATTTCTACCAACGCCTAGCAATGGGCATCCTTGGAAAATGTAATCCAACAATTGGTAAGTGTAGTTATTGTATTTTACTGCATACGGAACCTTTACATAAATATTGTAGTTATTTGTATCTATAATTTGTCGCAAAAGAAGAATACGTTAATGATGGCGTTGGCTAGATTTGGTTGTTTTGATAGAGATGGTGTCAAGTTAACCATTTTTTATCTTGCTTGGTAAAGAAATATTAATTCTTAGATAATTGCATTCCTTAGCACATGTACTTATTGTTGTGATTTGTTTTTAAGTTTAAGGTTCAAGGGTTAGATGCTCAAGGTAAGTTTTACACTTTAGGTCTTAGGTCTTAGGTATTAGGATTTAAGATTTCAAATTTCGGATTTAGTATTTAGGATTAAAGTTTAGGGTTTAGGTTTAGCATGTATATTGTAGTTTTTTATCGAGGGATAACACTTAACGAGGTTAGTTTATGTTGCATTATTGCCTCTTTTCTTTACCCATTGGATACATAAGATTTTCCATAAGAAATTATGATCATTGAAGTTTAGGATTTAGTATTAAAGATTAAAGTTTATGGTTTAGGTTTAGGATGTATATTGTAGGTTATTGATCGAGGGATAGCACTTAACGAGGCTAATTTATATTGCGTTATTGACCCTTTTCTTTACCCATTTGACACATAACATTTTCCACAAGCAAGTATGATCATTGAAGTTTAGGATTTAGTATTTAGGATTAAAGTTTAGGGTTTAGGTTTAGGATGTATATTTTAGGTTGTTGGTTGAGGGATAACACTTAACGAGGTTAGTTTATATTGCATTATTGGCTCTTTTCTTTTTTATATCTATAACTTATCACAAAATACGACTTCATTGATGATGACAATGGCTAGATTTAGTGGTTTTGATAGAGATGGTATGAAGGTAACCAATTTCTGTCTTGCTTGGTAAAGAAATATTCATTTTTAGATAATTGCAATCCTTAAAGCGTGTACTTACAGTTGTGGTTTATTTTTATGTTTAGGGTTAAATGACTAGAGGCTTAATATAACTTTTATAGTTTAGGTCTTATGATCTAGATATTAAGGTTTAGGATTTAGGATATATATCGTATATAGTATTTAGGATTAAAGTTTAAAGTTTAGGTTTTTGATGTAGGTTGTAGGTTATAGGTCTTAGCTATTAGGATTTAGGGTTTAGTGTTTAGGATTAAAGTGGAAGGTTTAGGCTATAGATTATAGGTCTTAGGTATTACGATTTAGGATTTAGGTTTTAGTTTTTAGGATTAAAGTTTAAGGTTTAGGTTTAGGATGCATATTGTAGGTTGTCGATCGAGCGATAGAACTTACCAAGGATAGTTTATATTGCGTTATTGGCTCTTTTCTTTACCCATTCGATACATAACATTTTCAATAAGCAATTATGATCCCTGAAGGTGTTTTAAGTATGCTTGGGACTTGACCATCTTTTCTCTGAAAGAGGAATTGGTTTCTATCAGTGCCTAGCAATGGTGATGCTTAAAAAATGTAATCCAATATCTCCAAGACCTTTGGTAAATGTAATTATCTATATTTGTCACAAAAGATGACTCCTTTGATGATGACAATGGATGGATTTGATGGTTTTGATAGAGATGGTATGAAGGCAACCATTTTCTATCTTGTTTGGTAAAGAAATATTGATTCTCAGATAATTGCAATCCTTCAAGCTTGTACTTACTGTTGTGATTTATTTTTAAGTTTAGGGTTAAAGGGTTAGAGTTTTAAGGTAAGTTTTATAGTTTAGGTTTTAGGATAAAGATAATAAGATTTTGGATTTAGGATATATATTGGATATAGTATTTAAGATTAAAGTTTAAATTTTAGGTTTAGGATGTAGGTTGTAGATTATAGGTCTTAGCTATTAGGATTTAGGGTTTAGTGTTTAGGATTAAAGTTTAAGGTTTAGGTTATAGGTCTTAGGTCTTAGTTCTTAGGTATTAGGATTTAAGATTTAGGATTTAGAATTTAGTATTTAGGATTAAAGTTCAAGGTTTAGGTTTAGGATGTATATTGTAGGTTGTAGATTGAGGATATAACTTAGCAATGTTAGTTTATATTGTGATATTGGCTCTTTTCCTTTCCCATTTGTTACAAGACATTTTCTATGAGTGACTACGACTGCTGAAGATGTTTCAAGTATGCCTTAGACTTGGCCATCTTGTTTATGAAAAAGGAATTGGTTTCTACCAGTGCCTAGTAATGACCATCTTTGAATAATGTAATCCAACAATGGGTAAGTGTAATTATCATATTTTACTATACACAGAACCTTTTCTTCAATATTGTAATTATTTATATCTGTAACCTGTTGTAGAAGATGACTCCGATAATGATGACAATGGATAGATTTGGTGGTTTTGATAGAGATGTTATGAAGGTAACCTTTTTCTTTCTTACTTGGTAAAAAAATATTGATTCTTAGATAATTGCATTTCTTAAAGCATGTACTTACTTTTGTGATTTATTTTTAAGCTTAGGGTTAAAAGGTTAGAGGTTAGAGGTTGAAGGTTGAAGGTAAGTCTTATCCTTTAGATCTTAGGATTTAGATTTTAAGGTTTAGGATTTAGGATATATATCATATATAGTATTTAGGACTAAAGTTTAAAGTTTAGGTTTAGGATGCAAGTTGTAGGTTATAGGTCTTAGCTATTAGGATTTAGGGTTTGGTGTTTAGGATTAAAGTTTAAGGTTTATGTTATAGGTCTTAGGTGTTAGGATTTATGATTTAGTATTTAGGATTAAAGTTTAAGGTTTAGGCTTAGGATGTATAATGTAGGTTGTCGATCGAGGGGTAGAACTTAGCAAGGTTAGTTTATATTGCATTATTGTCCCTCTTATTTACCTATTTGATACATAACATTTTCCATAAGCAACTGTGATCACTGAAGATGTTTCTCGTATGCCTTAGACTTAGTCGTCTTGTTTCTGAAAGAGGAATCAGTTTCTACGAGCGCCTAGCAATGACCATCCTTGAAAAATGTAATCCAACAATTGGTAAGTTTAATTGTTGTATTTTGCTGCACATAGAACCTTTGCTTCAATATTGTAATTATTTATATCTATAATTTGTCTCTGAAAAGGACTCTGATAATGATGACAATGGTTGGATTTGGTGGTTTTGGTAGAGATGGTATGAAGGTAGCCATTTTTTTCTTGCTTGATAAAGAAATATTAATTCTTAGATAATTTCTTTCCTTAAAGCATGTACTTACTGTTGTGGTTTATTTTTAAGTTTAGGGTTAAAGGGTTAAAGGTTCATGGTAAGTTTTATACTTTAGGTGTGAGGATTTAGAATTAGGATTTAGGATTTATATTTGATATAGTATTTAGAATTAAACTTCAAAGTTTAGGTCTAGGATGTAGGTTGTAGGTTTTAGGTCTTAGCTATTAGGATTTAGGGTTTAGTATTTAGAATTAAAGTTTAAGGTTTAGGTTATAGGTTATAGGTCTTAGATATTAGGAATTAGGATTTAGGATTTAGTATTTAGGATTAACATTTAAGGTTTAGGTTTAGGAAGTATAATATAGGTTGTTGATCGAGGGATATCACTTAACAAGGTTAGTTTATATTGCGTTAGTGGCACTTTTCTTTCCCCATTTGATACATAACAATTTCCATAAGCAACTATGATCGTTGAGGATGTTTTGGGCATTCCTTGGACTTGGGCATCTTGTATCTAAAAGAGGAATTGATTTCTACCAGTGCCTAGCAATGGCCATCCTTGAAAAATGTAATCCAACTATTGGTATGTGTAAATATCGTATCTATAACCTGTCGCAGACAACTCTGTTAATGATGAAAATGGCTAGTTTTGGTGGCTTTGATAGAAATGCTATGAACAAAAATGTTATTTGTCTTACTTGGTAAAGAAATATTGATTCTTAGATCATTGCATACCTTAAACCATATCCTTACTATTGTGATTTATTTTTAAGTTCAGCATTAAAGCGTTAAAGGTTTAAGGTAAGTTCTATACTTTAGGCCTTAGGATTTAGATATTAGGATTTAGGATTTAGGATATATATCGGATATAGTATTTAGGATTAAAGTTTAAAGTTTCTGTTTAGGATGTAGGTTGTAAGATATAGGTTGTAGCTCTTAGGATTTAGCGTTTAGTGTTTAGAATTAAAGTTTAATGTTTAGGTTATAAGCTATAGGTCTTCTGTATTATGATTTAGGATTTATGATTAAAGTTTAGGGTTTAGGGTTAGGATGTATATTATAGGTTGTTGATCGAGGCATGACACTTAACCAGGTTAGTTTATATTTTATTGGCTTTTTCTTTACCCATTTGACACATATCATTTTCAATAAGCAATTATGATAACTGAAGATGTTTCAGGTATACATTGGACTTGATCATCTTGTCTCTGAAAGATGAATTGGTTTCTACCAATGCCCAGTAATGGCGATCCTTGAAAAATGTAATCCAACAACTCCAAGACTTTTGGTAAGTAATTATTGTACATTACTACACACAGAACCTTTGCTTCAATATTATAATTTTTTGTATCCAATTTTATCACAGAAGAGGACTACTTTGATTATGACAATGGCTAGATTTGGTGGTTTTGATAGATATGGTATAAATGTAACCATTTTCTGTCTTGCTTGTTAAAGAAATATTGATTCTTAGATTATTGCATTCCTTAAAGCATGTACATACTGTAGTGATTTATTTTTAAGTTTAGGGTTAAAGGGTTAGTTTTAAGGTAAGTTCCATAGTTTAGGTCTTAGATTTAGATATTAGCATTTAGGATTTAGGATATATATCAGATATAGTATTTATGATTTAAACTGAAAGTTTAGGTTTAGGACGTAGGTTGTAGGTTATAGGTCTTACCTATTAGGAATTAGGGTTTAGTGTTTAGAATTAAAGTCTAAGGTTTAGGTTATAGGATATAGGTCTTAGGCATTAGGATTTTGGATTTTATATTTAGGATTAAAGTTTAAGGTTTAGGTTTAGGATGTATCTTATAGGGTGATCAAGGGATAACACTTAACAAGGTTAGTTTATATTGTGTTATTTGCTATTTTCTTTACCAATATCATACATAACATTTTTGTGAGCAACTATGATCGCTGAAGATGTTTTAGGCATGCTTTGGACTTGATCATCTTGTCTTTGAAAGAGGAAACAATTTCTACTAGTGCCTAGCAATGGCCATCCTTGAAAAATGTAATCCAACAAATGGTAGGTGTAATTATTATATCTTGTTGCACATAGAACCTTTGCTTCAATATTGTAATTATTTATATCTATAACTTATCACAGAAGCCGACTCTGTTAATGATCATAATGGTTAGATTTGGTGGTTTTGATAAAGATGATATGAAGGTAACCACTTTTTGTCTTGCTTGGTAAATAAATATTGATTCTTAGATAATTGCATTCCTTAAAGCATGTACTTACTGTTGTGATTTATTTTTAAGTTTAAGGTTAAAGGGTTAGAGGTTCAAGGTAAGTTTTAAACTTTTGGTCTTAGGATTTCGATATTAGGATTTAGGACTTAGGATATATATCAGATATAGTATTTAGGATTATAGTTTAAAGTTTAGGTTTAGGATCTAGGTTGTAAGTTCTAGGTCTTAGGGATTAGGATTTAGGGTCAGTGCTTAGGACTAAAGTTTAAGGTTTAAGTTATACGTTATAGGTCTTAGGTATAAGAATTTAGGATTTAGGATTAAAGTTTAAGGTTTAGGTTTAGGATGTATATTGTAGGTTGTTGATTGAGGGATAGCACCTAGCGAGGTTAGTTTACATTACATTATTGGCTTTTTTCTTTACCCATTTGATACATAACATTTTCCATATGCAACTATGATCGCTGAAGATGTTTTAGGTAAGCCATAAACATGGTTGTCTCGTCTCTAAAGGAGGAATTGGTTTCTACCAGTGCCTAACAATGGCCATCTTTCAAAAATATAATCCAAAAACTCCATGGTTTTTGGTTAGTGCAATTATCATATTTTACTGCACACAATTGGTAAGTGTAATTATCATATCTTACTGCACAGAGAACCTTTGCTTTAATATTGTAATTATTTATATTTATAGCTTATCATAGAAGATGACTCCAATAATGATGACAATGAATAGATTTGGTGGTTCTGATAGAGATGGTATAAAGGTAACCATTTTTTTCTTACTTGGTAAAGAAATATGGATCCTTTAATAATTGCATTCCTTAAAGCGTGTACTTACTATTGTGATTTATTTTTAAGTAGGGTCAAAGGGTTAGAGGTTTAAGGTAACTTTTAGAGTTTAGGTCTTAGGATTTAGATATTAGGATTTAGGATTTAGGATATATATTGGATATAATATTTAGGATTAAAGTTTAAGGTTTAGGTATAGGATGTAGGTTGTAGAGGTCCTAGCTATAAAGATTTAGGGTTTACCATTTAGGATTAAAGTTTAAGGTTTAGGTTATCAGGTATAGGTTTTAGGTATTAGGATTTAGGACTTAGGACTTAGTATTTCGGATTAAAGTTCAAGGCTTAAGTTTAGGATGTATATTGTAAGTTTTTGATTTAGGGATAGCCTTTAATAAGGTTAGTTTATATTGCATTATTGGCTTTTTTCTTTACCCATTTGATACATAACATTTTCCATTACAACTATGATAACTGCAAATGTTTCAGGTATGCCTTGGTATTTGCCTTCTTGCCTTTGAAACAGGAATTGGTTTCTACCAATGCCTAGTAATGACCATCCTTGAAAAATATAATCCAACAACTCCAAAGATTTTGGTAAGTGTAATTGTTGTATTTTACTACACACGGAACCTTTGCTTCAATATTGTAATTATTTATATCTATAGCTTGTCACAGAAGATGACTATGTTATTGATTACAATGGCTAGATTTGGTGATTTTTACAGAGATGTTATGAAGGTAACCATTTTTTGTCTTGCTTGGTAAAGAAATATTGATTCTTAGATAATTGCATTCCTTAAAGCATGTACTTACGATTGAGATTTATTTTTAAGTTTAGGGTTAGAGGGTTAGAGTTTTAAGGTTTAGGTTTTATAGTTTAGGTGGTAGGATATAGGATATAGGATATTAATGAATATAGGATATAAGATATAGGACATAGGATATAGGATATAGGGTATAGTATTTAGGATTAATGTTTAAGGTTTAGGTTTAGCATGTACACTATAGGTTATAGGTCTTAGGTATTAGGATTTAGGGTTTAGTGTTTAGGATTGAAGTTTAAGGTTTAGGTTATAGGTTAAAGGTTATAGGACCATGGTTCAGGTTTTAAGCTTTAGGGTTTAGAGTTTAGAGTTTAGGTTTTAAGTTTTAAATTTTAGGATTTAATGCTTGGTGTTTAATTTTAAGGTTTAGGATTTGGTTGTATTTGTTTAGTTCACATCTATCTAAAAGATGTGAGGATCTTGCTTTAGATCCTTAACTTGTTGTTGATAGAGAGATAACACTTAACGAGGTTAGATGATATTGCATTATTGGCTCTTTTCTTTACCTGTTTGATACATAACATTTTCCATAAGCAACTATGATCACTGAAGATGTTTTAGGTATGCCCTGGACTTGATTGCCTTGTCTCTGAAAGGGGAATTGGTTTCTACCAGTGCTTAGCAATGGCCATCCTTGAAAATTGTAATCCAACAACTCCAAGGCTTTTAGTAAGTGCAATTATTGTATTTTACTACACACAGAACTTTTGCTTTAATATTATAATTATTTATACCTACAATTTGTCGCAGAACACAACTCTGTTGATGATGACAATGGCTGGATTTGGTGGTTTTGATAGAGATGGTATGAAGGTAACCATTTTTTTTTCTTGCTTAGTAAAGATATATTGATTCTTAGATAAATGCATTCCTTAAAGCATGTACTTACTGTGGGATTTATTTTTAAGTTTAGGGTTAGAGGGTTAGAGTTTTAAGGTTTAGGTTTTATAGTTTAGGTCTTAGGATATAGGATATAGGATATAGGACATAGGACATAGGACATAGGATATAGGATATAGTATTTAAGATTGAAGTTTAAGGTTTAGGTTTAGTATATAGGTTGTAGGTTTTAGGTTTTAGATATTAAGATTTAGGTTTTAGTGTTTAGGATTGAAGTCTACGGTTTAGGTTATTGGTTATAGGTCTTAGGTATTAGGATTTAGGATTTAGGATTTGGGACCATGGTTCAAGATTTAAGGTTAAGGGTTTAGAGTTTAGGTTTTAGGTTTTAGGATTTAGTATTAAGTATTTAAGTGTAAGGTTTAGGATTTGGTTGTATTTAATATTTATACATGTTTCTTGCCATATTATTTCTGAATGTCAATGACTCATTAGTTTGACTAATTTGTATAATATATTCCATTTCTTCATCTTTATCTCTCTCATCTTCCTCACTCTCCTCTTCATCTTCAATGATTGACTCTTATGGATCAAAGCTCATCAACTTACGAATCAAGTTATGTTGGAGGGAACAAGCCATTATAATGCGAACTTGGATTTGAATTGGGAAAAATGAAGGGTATGCAAGGATCTTCCATAATCCTTTCAACAATCCAAAGCATCTCTCAATAACATTCCTTGCTTTGGAATGTTTCAAATTTAAGTTGTAGCATCCCACTCCCGCAAGACCCGAACCCGATATCAATAGTGATATCTGAGCCCGTGCCTCACGAGGGTGGTATGCTAGAGCAATCAAAACAGTTCAAAACTCGGTAATACATTTTTTTTCTTTT
>JAOSBK010000001.1:31947525-31997598 GCA_027568895.1 Erythroxylum shatona | reverse complement strand
ATTAATTACATATTTCTAATCATATTAAGGACCAGGGGCATTTTTGTCTTTGTCACCATTTTTTCGTTCTGTCCACTACAACCAAACACATCCTGTCCTCGAGACGGAGACAGAAATTTCTGTTCTATCCACCACAACCAAACACCTCACTGTAAAAAGTAGGCTAATTGTCCTACTTTTTTTATGGTGAGCTAAGGTGTATATGAATATTGTTATAACCTCTTTTACAGATGTATTCCTAGTGGGTTTTAAACCTCTGACATCTCTTACCATATCACACAATATCCTTAAAGGTTGCTCTATCCATACAAAGTTCACTAAAGCAGACATTATCACAATTCATGGTCAATTTAAATATCCATCTCATTATATCAATCATTTTTTCTTAAAGTCCATCTTGTTGTGATATGAATGAACAGAAACAAATAGGATTTAATCAACGTAATAAAGATACCAATTGTTGTTTCAAAAATGCCACTTATTTTCTATTTATTTATTTCAAAAAGCTTAATGTACGGAATAGAAATATTCCAACTGCCTATGTAAAGAACTGTTATAAATAATAAAGAAACTAATAAGTTTAAATAAGAAGCAATATAAAATAAACCAAATTTGATACCTGAATATTTGGTTTGATAACCTGCTACTAATTCTTTTTCTACTTCTGGTAAATCAAAGGGTAATCTCTCACATTCTGTTAGAGAAGAAATTAAAAAAATAAGCCCTATAGGTTGGCACCGCAAAATCCACCACCAAAAACCATATTTTAATTGTGCCTCAACTATGTCAACTATACTTAAACTATTAGATAATCATAGTCAATAGTAACATCATTGCTCCCGGTGTTATCACAGAACTGTATATGAGATTTTCACCTCACACGGCTCCTCGAAGGTCATAGAAAATCTAAGGCCATATTTTATTATTCATCTTGATATTTTTGTATCATAGATAGGATTAAAATTTATTGGTTGTTACTAAATTCAACCAATGGAATTCTGTCAATTATAATATTAACATTATAGAAAAAGTACTTCTGAATTGATCTTATCCTTTAAGAATTGTCTTTTTTCTTTATTTTTCTTTATTGAGTAATAAATTAAATCCCTTAATAAAATACGTCTTGTAGAAATACCAATACATATTTCATTCTATAGTTTCAATTACGAGAAAGAATTAGGCATTCCCTTACCCTAGTTCACGAATTCTGATATGAATTTGATCTTTATGACTATGGATATAGGAAATAAGATAATCATTGTGCATTACTCAAGGCAATATAAGAACATTCCTTTGAAAAAAAAAGAAGAGACTATTCGAGGCAGAAATGCGAGATATTTTGTTCCACCACAGAGAGTTATTTGCTTCTTGCATTTCAAAAAATTTATATGATACATAAAAACAATCATTTAGAGGATTTTGAATTTTCCTAAGAGTATATTTATCCCTTTTAACTATCGGTGGTCATGTGATTTTTTTTACATTGATTTGTTTTGTGATTTGTTAATAGTAATTAAAATAGTAATAAATCAACATAATAAAGAAAAAAGATAAATAATATAAATAATAAGGAATAGAAAAAAATTAATCGCTTTAATCATGTATCAACATACAATCTTTGGGAAAATTCAATCTCCAGGGAAAGAGAAGGTTCCATCGGAACAATTGGTTTTTTTAGGGTACTTCATCTTTTTTTCATTTTGAAAAAAGAAGAAAAGAGAAAAACAAAGAGAGAGGAAGTGTAAGAAGAAATGGAAATGATAAGAAGATATTGGAACATTAATTTGGAAAAGATGCTTGAAGCAAGAGTTCATTTTGGCCATGGTACTAGAAAATGAAATCTGAGAATGGGACCTTATATCTCTGCAAAGCGTAAAGGTATTCATATTACAAATCTTACTAAAATGGCTCATTTTTTATCAAAAGCTTGTGATTTAGTTTTTGATGCAGTGAGGAGGAGAAAGCAATTCCTAATTATTGGTACAAAAAAAGCAATGGATTCAGTAGCGCCAGTCGCAATATGAGCTCGTTGTCATTATGTTAATAAAAAATGGCTTGGTAGATTCTTAACGAATTGATCCACTACAGAAACGAGACTTCAAACGTTCAGGGACTTGAGAATGGAACAAAAGACAAGGAGATTGAACTTCCTTACAAAAGGGGATGTGGCTCAATTGAAGAGGCAATTATCTCACTTACAAACCTATCTGGGGGGATTAAATATATGACAAGGTTACCCAGTATTGTAATTATCGTTAATCAGCAAGAAGAATCTACGACTCTTCGAAAATCTATCACGTTGGGAATTCGAACAATTTGTTTAATTGATACAAACAGTGACCCAGATCTCGCAGATATTTCGATTCCAGCCAATGATGATGCTATGTTTTAATTTCATGAACCTTGTCTTAAAGGTACAAATAATAGATAACATAATGGATAGTAAATAAGAAAACCATTATATTATTTGTTATTTGTTGAAGTATCAAAAGTTGCTTTAGTTTATGTCGTCGTTTGTTAATAGGGGCGAGCCATGTTGATCAACATTAAAAAGTTTAGAAAGTAATTGTCCCACATATAGATAGGGAATATTGAAAAGCTAGGTAACAATAGTGAAAAAGAGATAAAACAATAAGCAAAGGTAATAGAGAAAGATGATCAAGAAGTTAAAGAAACTCCTTTTACTGTTGTTGCCTTAACTGCTTCCATTATTAACTATTCATAGCTATGTCATATGGATTATAATAATAAGTGCCCCTTCAAGGTCATTAATTTCATCTTCCAAGAAAAATGAGATATGTCAACGGTGTGTACTTTTGAAAGTGAAAGGAAGAAGATCAGTTCCTATGCATACTTTAAAGTTAATAGCTGATGTACTTCTAGTTCCCCACCTTAATAAAAATATATTAAGTTTTGGTCATTTGATTAATAAAGGATATGAATGAACTTTGCTAATGGTGAATGAGTGATAATTGATATTAAAGAAGCTCAAATTAATGAGAATTTACATTAAGAGCAAACTTTTTTTTGTTGATTAGAATGTTAAGAAAAGTCTTTTGAAGAGAATACTTTTATATATATTGCTAAGTTACCTATATTAATTAACAAACTAGTAATATGACATAACATAATAGGACATGTTTGTTTTGATGCATTTAAAAATATGAATGACAATGACGTTGTGCAAGATCTTTCCAAAATGATTAAAACTTAAGAAATTTGTCAATCATATCAACTTAGTAAGAAAGCAAGATTTTCTTTTACAGAGAGAAAGTAAAGGTTGGAAACTACTTCACTTTGATGTATGTTAACCTATAAGTGAAGTTTCATTAAATAAGAATAGATTCTTCGTGTTATTTATGTATTACTATAGCTGATATAGTTGGATTGCATTGTTGAAATAAAGGGGAAAGTGCTTATTAAATTTAAAAAAGTGAAAGAAAGATTGCAAAAAAGAAATAAGCCATTTACTTAAGTAATTAAGGCCTAATAATATTTCATAACATGTCTCTAAGGAGTTTAAAGCTTATTACACTAGAAAAGAAAATACTCACAAAATGATAACCTTATGTACTATTTAACAAAATGGAGTAATTGAGAAGAATATTATAATCATTATGAGAGTGACAAAGGAGCATAATAGTTGAAAAGGTAATGCCTGAGAAGTTTTTGAATAAAAGAGTGAATAGAATGTTGGTTATATATGCTACCCACCAAAACACTCGAAGGTCGAACACCATATTTGGTAGTTTAGTAAACTTTTTTGTCAAAAATCTAAAAATGTTTCATAGTTTATGATACCTTTATGTTCTAAATGTCAAAAAGACAAAGCTTGATAATAATAAACTTGGTACATTTTAGGGTATATTAGCACAAGCAAAAATCATTGAGTCTTCAAACTTACACTAAATAATATTCAAAAGTGCTGAGATAATGTAATTAATAAATCAAAACCAAATTAATAAAAGTCGTTGAATGGTGATAATATTGTAGAGATGACTCTTAACCGCTTCACGAAGAGGAAGAAGTTCTAGATAAGGGTCAAGATGAACTTGACATGAGATTTCAATTAGGGGAATAAGACCCTTTATTGAAATTTATGAATGAGCATACTTAGTAGATGTTACCTTAACTATATTCAATAAGGCAACAACTAAGAAGTGATGTGTTGCATCTATGAAATGGGAAATTTTCATGATAAATAAGAGTAAAACAACACCACTAATAGTAAAACAGTATCAGCCCAAAGATAAAACGTAACTTAAAATTGAAAGACACCACATTAAGTTGTCCTACCCTTTTCCTTCCACGCTCAATCATATGGTATAAAGAAATTTTATATATAGACGTTTATATTGTGCATGAAATAGGAGCTCCAAAATCTGAGAAATGCAAGTGTAAATGAAGAACTTACAGGCACTCAATCTGAGTATTTCTTCATGATCTTATTAGATTCTTGGAGTTGTTCACCTACATCATAACCACAAACAACTTTTAGGGTAAACAAATACATATGATTTCTAACATCGAGTGTCTTATTGCCAAAGAAAGTAGCATAAAGCAATAAAAGCAACAAACTTGGAGATGTAAGACCAAAAAAACTTGAAAGTCTGTCATTGTAATAGAAGATACATTATATATGTGAAGAAGGGTGTTTATAGAGAGAATCATCAAAGTAGTCAAATGAAAACATAATAGCTCACAGAAACAATTGCTTTTAACTTCTATAAAGGCCAACCATAGTTTAAAGTGCTGCAACCACAACGAAACTTACAAAGACTCCATAAATCAAGCTTCCATTAATGGAATAATAGGCATAACATATAGAAACTAGTGGAAACGAGTCAACTTTAGTGGTAAAGTTGAAATCCATATATGAAATAGCCAGCGAACAAACAATATTCAATCCATTTATATGGTGCATTAATAACAAAGGAACATGCCTTAACCATACTCAACCACCATAGTCCATTCAATCATCTCTAAAAATGCTAACCAAATGGAAGCAATTAAAGATCAGCAATGAAACCCACTTTATCCTAAACCAGAAAGCCCATAGAACCACAATAATGAATTCAACAATTGGACTATGTAACTTTGTATTCAACAGATAGAGAAACAAGATAACCAAACATCTCTAAAAGTTGATGTCTTTGGTTCCTTTATCTTTCTTTCTTTAACTCCTCTTCTGGGTCACACTCACACATCACCAGAAGCTTGTTTCCTCCGGCTTCACCGCCACCACTTACCGGTGAATGTATGTAGGATTCAGAAGATGGCGACGAAGAAGAAGAAGGATGAATGGTGGTTGGTAAAGAAGGGAAATGAGAAGGAGAGTGGAGGACCTCAGTGTGTAAACGAGTCTTTGTAAATGGGTCTTTCCCATATTAATGGTGTCGATGTGTAAACATGGTGGTAAGTGAGAAGGGAAATTAAAGGACCAGATCATAGGACAAAACGAAACGAAGAATTAAAATAGCAAAAGGTGAAGAAAACAAACCCCCCAAAATCATAATCACCATTACACAAAAGGGTATCTCACAATCATTGTTTACAGAGGATTATAAAATAAGAAAAGAAAATCGTGAGAATACCTGTGACTCTGTCAACTAGCGTATGGTTTTCCTTCGTTTTTATAAGTTGTTCCTCTAGCGTCATCAAATCTAAGCAAAGAATCACTGTGAAAAATGATTTCATAATCGTTGAAACAGAAGTGTGAGAGATAAAGGTATCTTATAAAATACAAAAGGTTTAATACTGTGAGAGATGAATAGTAGATGACTTATGTATAATTTTCACAAATTCTCGAAATGGAGGAAAGAAAGTTATGGAAAGAGTGAGAAAAAGGAAGAAAATATTCAAGTAGGTATAAAGTCATTACAAAACGCACGTCAAATATATAGAGCAATGACTCTCATTCTTCTCATAATGGAGTAATGCCCGAAACAAGGAATCAAAATACAAGTCATCCAATCATAATTCTTTACCAAGCATTATTTTTCTTTCCATACTTATTCCTCTTCCCTCATACCTACAAAACAAGCACACCCTCACATTGGTTGGCATTCAAGCATGCATACTTGTCGACTATAAGTGTTCAAGTACAACCTTCTGTCACTCTTCATGTTGACAGTTTAAAATTTGCATTTCTCGATCAAGGAAGTGAAGCTAACTGGGCTTTTATGTGACGCAATACCCTAGATTTAAAATATATAAAACTTAAAATTTTAATAAAAATGAAAATTACTTGAGAATGTCACTTAATACATAAATGAAGGTCTTTTTTTAAAAAAATGAAGGTCCAATTTTAATACAAGTGAATGCAAATTTTTAGTTCATTCCTATTATTCATCTATTGGATCCAGGAAAAAGTCCCCCATTTGCTTGACACTATGTGATAAATGTGGATAATCCTGAGTTTCAAAGTTTTATATTGTATTACTTTTTATGTGAAATATGTTTCTTACTACTATTCATTATTTATATCTTTGATGGGTACTCATGGAAGAGAACATGAGGATTCAATAGTTAATGATCTGAATTCCTAATTTAAAGTAGGATTAAGCAAACTTATGTATCGTTATTTGTTCAACTAAAACATGAATAAATGAAAATTTTAGAGGATTTGTTTTATACGAATATGATGGTTGGGTCTGGTAAGGAGTTAAAAGTTCAAAAAAGATAATGGTCAATGATGGACAAAAGCAGATAAGAATTTCTCTTGGAGCATTAGGGAGGTATCTGTAAGTAATGTCTTAGAGAATGTGGGGTTCTTACAACACTAAATTAGACTTCTCTTTTGCTTCTTCCGGTGCTGTATTATGTATCCCAACTTTATCAATCCAAGCTGCCCTCAATGCAATGTGTTTCCCATTGCAAGGGAACTGTGGATTGATATATAATAGGGTTAATTACAAAAAAAAATATTTGTTCAATTTTGTAATTCCGAACTTTAAAAAGTGGGTATAAAATACTCAAATTTTTAATTTTTTTCAATTCTAGCTCGAGTTTTAAAAAGTGACAATAAAATACTCAAATTTTCAATTTTTAAAATTCTAACTCGACGTTAGTGTCTATGTTAAGTTTGCTGATGTATTTTGTCGCGTGTTCCAGAAACCCTAACTATTAATACCCGTCAGCCAAACTTTATAAAATGAAAGGAATCAAGAAATTAACTCTCTCGGCTGTACTACTATTAAGAGATGTCAACATATATATACTACACAGGTCCTTATGCAGATCCCACAAATAAGGGATATGTAATAAAACTATACCAAATATAAACAATTAGCTATATACAAATAAACATGATGGGAGTTATATGAGCAGTATCCCATTAACCACGATATTTCCTCCAATAAACTTAATACTACAAATGAAGATTAATGAAACAACATCGTTGTTAAAAATAGAATCCCTAAATCAGTTTACTCAACGTCAACCCTTCGTTATGTGTTTGTTCTCCCGACGTCCTTAACCTTTTGTTTTCTCTTTGTTCTTCCAATGCCTAAAATTACTATCGCATTGCAGCATACTACACCAGCAAGTTTTTCGTTTTTAGTTCGTTCTTTTGATGCCCTTAGTATGATCTGAAGGGTGAGAGCGTCGATAGAACAAATTGAAAATGAAAGAAAAATAAAAATCAAAGTGTAAGGTCATCGAGGTTACATAATTTGATTCAGGTAATTTTTAAATAACGACTTTGTTTTAACTATGTGAATAAATGACATTGTTTCGTTAATTTTTATTTGTTATATTAATTTTAGTTAAGTGTATTAATAGTTAGAGTTTCGGGAAAATGTGACAATCCATGCCAGGAAGACACCATCGGGACTGGAATTAAAAAATTGAAAATTTTAGCATTTTATTGTCATTTTTTGAAATTTGTGTTAGAATTAAAAAAATTGAAAGCTTGAATATTTTATTATCCCTTTTAAAGTTCGTACTATAATTATAAATTTGAGTAAAATTTGATATTTTTTGTAATTTACCATATATAATATGTTAGGAACTCCCATCTAGTTAGAGTTTTAACTATTTTTATTATGATTTAAATTTATCTTGTGTATAATTAAGATAAAGGAGTGAGATATGTTATAATTGAGTAATGGTATAAATGAATTACTCTATATACGTATATATATACACACACACGAAAAAAGAGATTTTGGAGTCACGCGTGTAGGCAGTGGCATGGTCACTCTTCGTGGTTGGACCACAGATTCAAGACTTGTTAGTACACGACGCTGATTGGATTGTCGGGAAACATAGACGGCGACATTGTTGGCATTATTGGATGGATGTGATGAATTTGACTTTAGTTGTTTACACTATGACTTCTCTCACGAAAAGGGGAAGAAATTAACCAACATGCCATACTTGTATGTCCGGTAAAAATTTCATCCTTATTTACGTGCAAGTAGACAGCCTTTTCTTCTTAAGTATAACTTTAAATTTATCGATAGTATTGAAAGATGCTTTCGACTAACCCTTTTTGTGTTTTTGTCAGGAAAGAAAGGATTTGAGAAAACAAAGGCGGATAGTGGACGAAGACCCGAGTTTCACAAATTTGTTTGTAATTTTGCGCCTGTGGACCAACAAGAAAAAGGCACAATGACAAGATAACGTTAGACTTTCTGAAGCTTAAGTGGAGAAGCTTACATCAGAAAGCTGATGTCATGATCATATGTTTAATTTTCTAAAGAGACGTTTGCGGGAACCGTTCAAACCACATTAAGTACTAGGCAGGGCAGCCATCCATGAACATGAATTCAATAATCAACAAGGTAGACTGCGTGGACAAGACGGCCTGCATTTTCCAACTTGACCACTACATACAAATTCTCCACTTACTAATAAGCTCTTCTGCTATATTTTATTCATTTCTAAAGCTCTATCATGGATGCTCATTCCTCTTACAAAGTAAAGGTAAGTGCAGTACCACTATACTCCTCTTTCAGCTTTCTATTGGCTTCTGCATTTCTTGGAGCTATTTAAGTTTTTCCATCATGTCGATGCAATCCTTGTATTTTGCTAGTATGTTTCATTTTCAGGTGGAACCTCTCCAAGTTGAATTGGAAAGCCTGCGAAAAGAGAATCAAACTCTTAGATTCATGCTCGAAACTATGAACATTAAAATCGACAGTCTTCAGCAACAACTTCAAGAATGCAAAGCACAAGAATTGATCACAAGCTTGACGCAGTGTAGCTCCTCGCACGAAGAGGACCCTGAAATGAACAAAAGAGCCAGAATTGAAGATAACCCTGCACAAATCTATGTGAGAACCGACCCCAAGGACAACAGTCTTGTAAGTCCATCTATACCCTTTTCGAGTGACATAATCATAAACCAGTTTCAATTGAATCTGACGTGAATTTAGGTGGTGAGAGACGGATACCAATGGAGAAAATATGGTCAGAAGGTTACAAAAGATAATCCATCTCCACGAGCTTACTTCAGGTGCTCTATGGCCCCAGGATGCCCCGTCAAAAAGAAGGTATACACAGAATTAACAAGGGACACACAAGTCCAAACTTATTCATCACCTAGTGCATGTTGCGACCATTTATGCGTAGCTAGAAGGAACAAAGTAGTTATAAACACTAAATTGTTTAGAAAGCATTTTAGGAGATATCAAAGGCACAACAAAGAGCAAAAAAGGAAAAAGAAAGCTAAAACAATGCAGATGTTTCCAGTCTACTACATAAATGGCATGAAGATCATTATCATCGTCATCATCACTCAGTTCAAAGTTTCGCAATGAAGTGAGATATAGAAAGGTATGATAGTATGCAACCTTATCTCTATATAATAAAGAGACTGTTTCTAAAAAATCTACATACAAATGAGATAATATAAGAGTTATGCAAGTTATAAAGAGAATAAGTAAAACTAGCACGGTAAATTATTAATTAAATAAAATTTACATTAAGTACATAAATAAGTAAAAATATAGGGCATACTTGATGGAGTTCAGATCCGCGAGTACTCGATAAGCTGCAAAGGCCGAATCACATCGTTTCTAGTTATTTTAGGAGTCCTTGCTCATAAACTCTAAAGGTATGCCAATCCTACTGTCCCTATAATCTGCATGCCTCGAGTCCCATTTCTAAATAACTACTGTATTAGCGTGATTGGCGATAAATAAAGTCGGTCTTTACAAAGTGTAAGATACTAACAAATCGAGTCAACCATCAGGTATGCCCTTATTTGTCTTGTATCGTTTCTTTTTAGTTAAATATTCTGCGTTTTTTTTTCCCGTTAATCTGCATCACTATTTTCTCGTCACATCTAAACGTGAGTCTATCGAAAACAGTCTCTCTATTATGTAAGGGTGACACTGTGTACCATTAAACTTTTCTAAACCCTGCTTTACTGCGAAACTTCATACTGAATGTGATGACGACGCTGATGTATTAGCGAACTTTAAAAGTTAATCCCGTAAATAGGATATATGTGTAGTTGTACATAATTGACCATGACGATTGAAGACTTGATTAACAAGAAGTAGCTCCGCAATTTGACTTTGGGGATTGTAATTCCTACACTCAATTTGATTGCTTGTTACGTTTCGTGACGTAGTGTTCATGATTCAAACTAAACTCAGTCTCCTCTCCTAGGTGCAAAGATGTGTGGAAGATAAGTCACTGGTCGTTGCAATTTATGAAGGAGAGCACAATCACGATCCTTGTGATCAGTGGCTCAGGCAGTCCTTGAACTCTCCACTAAGTCCAATGGGCTCTGCAGCGACCAAAACTCAGTTCCCAGCCACAACTGTTCCTTTTCAACAAGCCGTAGTCCCTCTTGATCTCACTCTGTCAAGTCCAACCCAAGAGAAGAGCAGACCAGCTCAAGGAAGAAGTACAAGTACTAACACTACTGTTGAACAATGTCTTGCTTCTCTGACCAACGATCCTAGCTTTACGGCAGCCCTGGCCACAGCTGTGGCTCGCTCCATCACCATGTGAATTTGTGCATGCACAGAAAATAACAAGATAAAAATGGGCTGATATTTTTGGTCTCGTGCTTCTATTGCTTAATCAAATAGTATGGGGGAAATATTAAAATAAATGCATATTTATGTTAAATGTCTGCCAAAATATGTTAAGCAATGGGTCAAAGTGTTCGATTTAGTAGAAGCTAACGAAATAGAAGGGACTACGCGAGGACACTAACAAGTACACTATTGATTTGACACCAAAAAAAAAGAGATGAAACTAAACGTAAATTTGACCAGATGAAAATTATCTTGAAGAAATTATATGAAATTGTTTTAATGTGGTAAAAATAGATTTACGGAAAAGGAGATTATCACGAGTAGATTTGGCATTACCCAACTTTCTTTCGCTAATTTGGCTCTTCTCTCTTTTGCTTCTATCTCTTCCTCTATCACTTCTATTGACCCTGTCTTCGCTTTCTTCTCCAGAGTAACTCAGCCTCTGCCACTTCCGTATCCTGGCACTTTCGTATCCTCCATCGAATTCGGCGCTTTGAAATTCACATTTAATAATACCCCTAATGCTTGCATCTCTTCTTGATCTTTTAGGTACAGATTCAAATTGAGGGTAATAGCATTTCTATTACCCATCTATTCCTACGTAATACACCCGTCTTTCTCACCCACGTCTCTTCCCTCCTCAACCTCCACTCTCTTCCCTCCTGGCTCCAACTACCAGACAAACACACGAAGCAATAGCTATTTCATCTGTCTCCGGCGATCCCAGTTCAGGTATATGAAGACGGGTTGTTGCACCTGTCCAGAGAAATCTGGGTTTTGTGTTGAAGGGCTCATGGTATGAGCTGACTCCGTATGTGATATAAGCCCTCGCTCATGCCATGTATCTATCCAGAGAAATCTGGGCTTTGTATTGAAGGCTCATGGTATGAGCTGAAATTCCGTGAGTGACATAAATTAATTTGATTTACTGTTTCAAAAATGGGTTTTTGTTTGGAGGTAACCCACGCCCCGTAACTTTTTAGGAAAGAAAAGTAGGAAACCAAGAATCAAATCAAATGCTGGGCTCTTGATAAAACCATATAAAAAATTAAGGCCCATTCACTACTGATATTTAATTTTATTCGAACCCCAAAATTGAAATAAACTACTCAACTCGCCGGAGTAAAAGCAACCACGAAGTGACACCATATATCAATACTGTATGTCTCCTCTCTTTAATTTCCTTTCATGTTAGCGATGGTTTTTGATTTTGGAAGCTCTTTTGAGATGCTTTCGTCATGTTTTTCTGTCAGTTGAATGTTATCTCTCTCTCTCTTTCTCTCTATATATATATATCTTCTTTTATTCGATTTACTTGCATTGACTAACTTTGATGTACCTATGTTTGTTAGGCATGAAGGAACCTGAGGATAAGTGGATAATACTCACTGAGTAAAGTTTTAAGAGGTGAATTATAAGAAAAAAAGTTAAATGAAAACAGAATGTTTGAAGGGCTTGTACATCGAGTGCTGGTTGGGTATCTGGGTCGCTTCGTCAAAAATTTCCAGAAAGATAAACTCAAGCTCGACATATGGAATGGTAATCTCTGTGTTTCTCTACCTCTCTATTTCTTTAACTTCATTTTACAAGCTGTGAACTGCCGATAATTGCCATCAAGTTAACACTCTTGTGATAAATTTCCATGCTTTTTGTTCTTTAAATGTGTTAAATTCTCTGTTTAGATTGTTATGAGTTAACCCTATTAAATGCTTCTTCTTCTTTTTTTTCCAGAAGAAATAGTATTACTGAAGAATGCAGAGCTAATTCCTGAAGCTTTTGACTATCTACAGTTGCCATTTGCTGTAAAACAGGGTATATAGCTCAAGCACCTTTTGGTTTGTCCTTTTCAGACTGTTTTCTTTTTCCTCCTCTCTTGTTTCCCTCTTTGGGATTTCTGACATGCTCATTGCTGTTGAATTTTGTTTGCTTATCAGGTCGAGTTGGGCGATTAAGCCTCAAAGTTTCATGGAAAAGGATTGGTCGGGAATCTCATGACCAACTAGTCACTATTTCTATCGAAGATGTATTCATTTGTGTATCCCAGCGAGATGATCAAGACGTAACCATAAAACTTAAATGCATTTTCTATTTGTTGTTCCAATAAAATTCTATCTCTATGCTTATGTATTTACATTCATGCATTTACAGAAATTTGCACAAATAATTTGTGAGGGGTAGAAGGAAATGTAATATGAATCTCAACTCCTAATGCTTTGTCATTTATTCCTACATTGGCAGTGGAGCTTGGATGCAATTGAAAGAAGAGAACTCGATGGCAAGAAGGCTCAACTTGCTGCTGCAGAGCTTGCAAAATTGTCAAAACGTGTTTGTGGTAGGCTGCTTTAAATAATTGAAACTTGGATGATGTTAGATATAATTTAGCTATAAAAAAATTCCGGTGATTAGATTACTTCATTCATACTGTTATTTGATTCTTCATAACAATTACACTGTGATGGGATTTACATTCACTAGAAATTTTGCAATTGTTGTAATTCTCATTACATTACTTCCTCTATTCCATGAGAATACATTCTATAAAAGATTCATCCATTACATGGCATTCTGCCCATTATCACAATATGGCTACTTTTAGTTCATAGGCCTTGCAGTTTGGATGGAAATTCTAAATAAACTAAATAAATTAGAGGAGCTTCTACAATCTTTACCAGTTCCATTGTCATAATTATGCATCACCTACTGCCTCTTGTATGGATACTCTCATGCTTAGTATTCATTTTAGCATGGAGCTACTTACATTTTTGTTATTCCCTGCAGAGAATAACAAGGGAAAGTCTTTTTTCTCTTTCATTGCTGCTAAGGTAATGCCATATCTACTAGTGAAAATATCTTGGTAGCATGGATGGCTTATGCAATAATCCTTTCACTTATTTTCTTCTGATTTAGTATTTGTTCTTTGCTAAAATACTAGTAGATTTTGTTGTATTGTTTGGTTACTAGAGAAATCTATTGTTGATTTCTTTTGGTATCATTCTGATAAATTTTGTGATTTGTTATTTTGCATTTAGGCCTTTGACATTATCCTGGTATCTATAAAAAATTTGCATGTGCAATATAGCGAAGTGCAGATTGATTCGGTAAGCTCAATTTCCTTTGTTCATCTTACCTGTTTTATAATTGTATGGCAGAAATTTGTCACTGCTGCGCTATTCCATTTTGCATTTCTTTTGGCTTGATTACTTCTCATATTCACAATGATGGAATGTGAGAAGAATGAGAAGAATAAGTTTTCTGTATTCAACTGAGAATACTACCACAGATATTTATACAGGAATACATAGGTTTAAACAAGGAAAATAATCCCTATATTCATGCTAAATTCCCTGTGACTATGTTATTTACATTAACTATATAATCCCTATAATTACGTAACTACTGTATTCTGTAACAGAATGGAATACTAGTGACCAAAATTTCATCACTTTCAAGGCTTGCTATTTGAACTAAAAGATTTATTGGACCAAATAAGTCCATAGTAATAATTGGAATATTATATTTGTTGAAATATTTGGTTTGTTGTTTAGACTTTGGAAATTAGGTTGGATTTTGAATTACACAGGACTAATGATTGATTTTTGTTAAAAGATTTTCTGCTGATTACTTTGGTTGCAAATACAATCTAAGTTACATTTCATGTTTTATTAAGAGCTTTAGGGGGTTTTGTAGCTTATTTTAAGTTTGCTGAAGGTATAAAATAAGCAGACTCCAGCTTAACATGTTTGAGTTGCATAGATTGGGGATCATGAAGTGATTGATGTTGGAGATTTGTGTTCATGGAAGGATGTGGAGTGTAATATGGTGCTTTTTAAAAATACTTTCCAAGTTAACATTGACTATCACTACCTAGCATGCATATTAATGATTGAAGCTGAGCAGTTATTGAATTGCACGGTTGAGGGTGATGAAGAATTGTCGGTGTTGAAGATTTGTGGTTCATGGTACAATATGGAGTCTAACATATTGTCGTTTTCTTCTGTTCTCTTTTACTTTTTGGCGTAAATAATGACTATCATGTCTCTTCTGAAAATTTTTAATCCACGAGATCTCTTTGTCTTTATTTGGGTAGGGCAAGTTTTATTGATCAAGAAGATGGTTCTTTTGCTAAACATTTCCTAGAGAGCTACTTGCAAGGAAAAATTTGACAATTTCATAGGATTTATATCTTCGTAAAACCACCTTCAAAATGTAAAACCAAAGGAAAAAAACCCATAGTGGTAGCATACATAAAGTACTTAATCCAGAAGAAATTGAAGATTGCAGTTAATGATAATGACAATTAACTGATACAATAACTTTATATTAGTTAAAAGGAGCCTGTCATCGTGTTTGTGTTTATTGCCTTAAAGACTGATATTATTGGTTCACTTCTTTTTTTGTTTGTGTTGTAAATCCTGCATTTGAGAAGTGGTCTAATTGAATGAGTAGTAGTTATTTTTCCTTTTCATTGTTGCAGCCACAGCTTCTTTTGGGTTTGAAGTTTTCAAGCTTAACAATGAAGCAGAATCTGGTTGGGTAAATTTTTTAGGTCAACTCTTTTATTAACTGTAGTTCACATTCTTGTGCTAATGTTTTCTTTCCCTTATTCTCTGGTTGTGTGACTTGAGAACTGTGACTGCCTGCCACAAGTTTACTTATGGAAAATCATTTTTTTTGGAATGTCAATTTTTCATCTGTTATTCTCTTGCTGTTTATCTTTGATAAATCACATGCGTTGGCTTGCATGCAATGGAAAATCAATAAATTTCCCAAAGAACCAATAGTAAAGAATCACAAATGGTTGAGGAATATGCACAGTTTGACTTTGACATGCAAAATGTACTCTTATTGGTGGAAATATGATATTCATTGCTTCCATTTTCAATTACTCAGCAATTTCATAGGTATATACATTTAGCTGTTTCTTGTAGTGTATAATGTTGCACCTGAGTATTCAGTTGATCCATGGTGGCTGAAAGCAGTTGGAATTATTTGGCTATACTATTTTATGATGTTCAACCCACTAATAGATTATATGAGTTGCTTGGTGCTTTAGGTTGCTGTTATCATGAGCTTGAATGTTTAAATTGTAATTTTATTGTGTCCTTCATGAGGCTACTTGGCGTACATATCTATGGTTGATTAAGACAAGGAAAATGAAAATAATATTTGTAGTTCTTGTATATGGATCTGACAAAGTATTAGAGAGGGAAAACCTACTCTTGAAATGTAGAATAGATCTACTAGGGCCATGGAAATCAGGAAATCCTTTTGGCTGTATATGTGATACCACTCTGTGCATTTTCATATGGTACTTGTATCTTAACCTATTATAAAGTAAAAGAGATACTAGCCGACTGTGAGAAGATTTTCATTCTTGCTGCTTAGAGAAGTTGGGTATTAGAGTGACAGAGTAGTAAGGATAGAAGACTCTAGGGAATAAATATAGAATCTGTTTGTGTGGCTTTGCAAAACTTTCATTATATGTTTAGAACCTGTCTATGTTGGCTTATGATTACATCTTTTTCAGCTCATCTGTTGGAGGGGACCAAGTGAATAAAACAATAGAAATTGAAGGTTTCGAAATTTATTGCAATGCAAGTGAAGGTCCTTTGGAATCAACAAATTCTGGTGATGCAATGGACTATAAGTCCCAGGGCACTGCAAGATCTGATGGCAGTAAATTTGACCGTTTATTGCAGCCATTTAATGCATCTTTGTCACTTGTGGTATGAGAAATGAAAATGATACTTTTTCTTAAAAAGTCATCAAAGTCAGTAGAAATGTCTTGTTTGAAGATGTTTGTCTTCATGAGATATTTGTAGGCACGGATATAATATGTAATTCAGAGTGCATTGATGCTTTTGGTAGAAATGATGTGTTCTTGTCATGGGTTTCTGTTTTCATTTTACTTTTTCCTTCCTCTCCTTGATACTTACCTTAGAGTATGATCTTGATCTTCTTGTTAATTCTCTTTTATATGCTTAGCTCTCTACGTAGGTTGGCGATTGGGTCTACTTAAACAAGATGTGGAAGTTGTTTCTAATGTGAGTTTGCTTTTGACACAACATTGGTTTAGTAGAGAAATCAATTTAAAAAAATTCAAGATGCATAACATTGTGGAATCATGTATTATCACTTCGGATTTCCTGGCAAATATTTGGTGTTAACATATTGTATGTGTACTCGTTAATGTGAATCTTGTTTATTGCAAGCAATAGTATGTATTAGTTGGCTTATGGTCAATATCTTGTCTCTTCAATTATTTTTCTTATCAAACATGATGGACAAATATAATCTAGAAGTCATTGGATGTTGATTGCAGTTTTCCTATGGTGTATGTTTGATAAAACAACATGATCTAAGATTATATGATTATTATTTACAAGGTTTAGATTGTGAAAATTTGACATTCTTCTGTAGTTTAACAGAACAGGAAAACTTGATGGTGATGTGCCACAGTACTCAATTGCGGCAGAGTTGACAGGCTTGGTTGGTTCAATGTTTACTTGAGGCATTTACTAGTTATACACATGTGCCATTTGTTTAATAACTTAATGTAAAATAGTGCTAAAACTGTTATGTTCTTTGGATCTTTTTTTTTTCCCTAGGAGGTGTTTCTAAATGAGGTCCAATTGCAAAAAATTCTGATGTTGTTTGATTATGTAAGCACAAGCCGCTTACGGGAGAAGTAAGTTCACTGTTATCCCCTTTTCAACATTTCTTTGATTGGTTATGTGCTTATACCAGTAGACTATTAATAGATCTGTACATGGATTATTTTTCTACATATCATGTCAAGAAACTAGTGAACTTGAAAGCTTACGTTTATGGATGAAGCTTAGCACTAATCATATATTAAACCCAAAATTTTTTTCCAGAACTTTTATAACTGATGTTATGGATTTAACTTCATTTTATCAGCTACTGTTGCTAAGTTTGATGTCTACACTACATTTTGTTTCACTTGTTTTGTTTCTTGTGCTGATTTTTCAGTCTTCAATGTGGAGTGCCACCTTGTGAAGGAGATGCATTTTAACCATTTTCCTTTATTAATTCTTTGATTACTACTCGTTTTCTTTTCTTCCCTTTCTTGTTTTCATGTTGCATCATATGTTTTTGTGCTGACCTACAGTAGTAAAACCTATGTTGCATTTATGGGAAAAATAGAGTCCTCATCAATATCAAATTATTTGCTCATTTGCTTTAGTTTATATTCATGATATGCATATCCAGGTGCTGCCAACATCCAAACCCAAAAGTTGTATTCAATTTTCTCTGTTAATGTTTGATGAAGGTACGGAAGGTATCGTCCCTGGGGTTGTCCTCTAACACGAAAACAAAATGGTTGGCAAAAGTTATGGTGGCACTATGCACAGGAATCTATCTTGTCAGATGTTCGCCGGAAGCTGAAGAAAACTTCGTGGAGATATCTGGGGCAACGATTGTATGTGTGTTTATATCTTAGATGTACACTGTGACTTGGATTTGGCTTGATAAATTTTCTTCCTTAAGACTTGACATAAGGGTTTTGTGACAATTCTGATAATTTATTAACCGCTTCCAGAAAATAAAGGAATGGGAGAAACATGGATAAGTAAAACTACGAAGCCTAGTGGTTAGGGAGGAAGTACTTCCTCATCATCCAGGCTTCAAATCCGGATAGATGTATGGGATTAAGAAGTTGTAATTATTAATGCTTTCCATTGTACCAGAAACGAAAAATGACTATTCCTTACTGTCAATTTGAAGAATCACGCATTTGCTACTAAGTGATTCAGCCCCACTGTCTGTCAAATATTTTCTGTTTACCTCATAAGTACGGAATGTGAGAAAGAAGGTGAGAAAATGTCAAATCACAGGACGGGGTAAAATTCTATGATATACTTTTGCTGCATGAGCGCCCATGTTTTACATATGTACTTTTTTTATTTTCTTTATATTTAGTTTTGTTTTTTGAATATAATAGTTTTTCACATGATCACATTCTTCTTTAACTACTGAACTTTTTATCTCCCTTTTTATTACTGGGACCAATTACAGGATTTATCGTCAGAAGTACATTGAGTTGTACAAGAATAAGCTAGAATTTCTTCAACATGAGCAGGTAATTGTTTCTCGGCCATATATCCATACTATTGGTCTATGGCCATCTTATCAATAATTTGGATGCATAAACCTCAGTGAGGGTTTCAATAACTAGAAAGAAAATGCTGAGGGTTTCAATAACTAGAAAGAAATGCTTATCTAATTGTAGGTTGTAAAACATAGAGTATCTTGGCTTATGATAAGGAAATTGATGGTGCTAGATCATGTTATTAAAAAAATTATAGCCAACAAGAGTGGAAGTTAAGAGCATTTCCAATGTATTATGAATACAAGATATCTTTGCTTCATTTGCTTAATTGTAGAGGACAATTTTCTCACTTTATTCCATTTTCCTGCTTGTATTGCTGTTGGTTTGTGGGAAACAGATTTGTTACTTTCTATCTGTGGTGGCATTGATTTTGTTATGTAACATTTATTCAGTCAGTTGATGATTATATTCTTCGGGAGTTGGAGCAAATTGAGAAAGACTCTGATGTTGAAGATATCTTAAACTACAGATCTGCTGCTGAACATGAACTAGAGGTATATACTTATCAAATGCACCCTTTGTTTTACTCCATTGTGTGGCTGTTCTTTGATCTGATTGACTAAATTACATCGTTAATCTCCAAGAGATGCACTATAATTTGGTTTCAAATTCTATTGAGGACACGGTATTAAATTGCAAAATCACTTGTTCTTTATAATTAGAGTCCATAGGAATTTCTAGTGGTGCATATAACTTAATGCCAGAATGGGTGCAGGTCTTTTAGTGCACTGCGAATTCCCTTCATCGACTTGCTGCTTCTATTTTTGGTGGAATTTTTCGTTGAAACTTCTGTAGATGAATTGGAATTCGGTTGTTAGTGCTAGATGAGAGTTTTAAGCATCTTCAATATCACTTTTACATATAAACGCATGCTGTCAATAATTTACATGTGTAACTGATTTACAGGAACTTCTTTCAAAGTCATCGTCTTTGAATCTTGGGATTAGTGGTCCTAGTGCTGTGGTAGAGAAGACACTAGATGAGCCTGCATATGGAAAATCACGTGGTTGGTTGAATTGGCTCTCTCTTGGTATGCTTGGTGCTGGTGGAACTAATGATTCTAGTCAATTTTCTGGTATAGTCTCCGATGAAGTCGTACAGGTGGATTTCTAGTCTTTATGGTAAACTGTATTAAGTGAATTACAATATATTTGATGGTCATCAATGATTTGCTTTCGTCCTTTATTCAGGATATTTATGAAGCAACAGAGTTCCATCCATCAGTTTTATCCACTGGGGATGTTGATGTAAATGAAAAGATGTTTGCTTTTGCAATGAAGTTTAGCATAAGCCAACTTTCTATAAGCTTGGAATGCTTGTATGCTTTCTGATCCTCTCAAGTCATTTTTCTTGTTTTGAGTTTGGGATATTGGTGCCAGTTGATCAAACACTTCTTCGCATTTGCAAGTTGATAAATTATGCTTGTAATCATTATTACTTAGTAGCTAGCACATGTATAATTGTTTTCCATCTGGAAGTGGACTCTTTCTAATTGTTGGTGATATACTAATATTCTTCTACAGATACTATACAGTTGTATCTAGATTATATTGAGATATAGATAGGCTGTATATAGATCCTATAGAATAAGTTCAAATCCCTTAAATTAAGGGATTAGATCAAATTAGATTAGATTAGATATATCTGGATATATTTCCAGATTTAAACTTCTCTTGTAATAGGCTATATATGGTCGTATATTTTCTATTCAATAACACAGTGAAAATTATTCCCACTTTTATACACTAATGTATGTCTGAGTTTATTGACTAGAATGTAGCTGTTGTCTGGTAGTCTTCTACTCTACATCTAAATCATTGGTGGTTTTTTCTTGTTTCAGTTCTTCTGGGCAAAAGATTGCATTCCTGGTATTTGAAGATGTGGTTTGTGAATTCAAACTTTGGGAAGAATTGGCAACAGTAATATGCTTTATTAATTCTGGAGAGATACTTGATCCGTGTAATGGAGCTACCATCCTAAAGATGAGAAAGGTTTGTTTCTTGTATGTTAGCTATGTGTGTTATGATTATAGTTGTGAATGATTGGTTTCAAATTGTTTTTGTCATTTTGTTTTTCTGTTTATGGGATTTGCTTCTCTCCTCTCCCTCCTTTTCCTCTTTCAAGCCATTTATATGATAAATGGGAAGCAGTTGGTCTGGGATAATGTTAGCCCCCTGTTTTAGTTCACATAATTTGGAACTTTACCAGAGGGAATTACAAATCATTAAAATGTCTTTGCCTTTTAACAGTCGTTGATGGATAAAAATGTTAGCTCTTGCAAGCTTCAAGTTGATGTATCCTCCAAACAAGAGGTTGGACTGTCTGTGAAGGTACTATTTTGTTTATGGTCCTCTTTGTTTACAGTTTTGTCCTTGCCATTTCTGAATCATAGCATTCGATGCAGGCAATGATTCAACCACTTGAACTTACTTGCGAGATGAATTTTCTTCTAAACTTTGTGGAATTTTTCACCATATTGAAGTTGGTTGAGTTTCAACATGATAGGGTAATGCTTATTATGTTCAATTGTTTTTCATTCCAAAGCCCAAATTTTGGATTTTATTGCCATGCTTTATTATGCCTGATTCCTAGATTTTTGAGTGATTCTATTTTGAAAGAATTTATAAGAATAGGGGTAAAGATGCTCTAAATGGGGTGTCAAGATAAAAACAAATATAGATAAGGATGCTATCAATGGGTGCCCCGGGCTATTGGAAGGAAAGACTAAAGAAGGATAGTGAGGCTCTCAATGGACTACCATATGGAAACTTAAGATAAAGAGTATCAATGTCTCAATGGGGTATTGGTTCATAATGGGGTATTGGTGTTTCTAAGAGGATAGGTTCTCATAATTGGAATTTGGCTTTGATATCCTATAAGAAAGTAGAGATAAAAGGAGTGATAAAGGAGAAGGAAGGAGAATATACATAGTGGTTTTTACATGTTCAAGTTGTCGAGTCGACTTTTATGAATACAAGGACTTCGAGGGTTTCTAAGTTTTATTATTCATTACTTTTACTCAGTCTATCTGTAATAGTAGGGTAATACAGTTCTCCGTAATAAGATTATACAATATTCCATAATAAGATAATGTAATATTACTGCTAATAACTAAACTATGACATTGTGAGATACAAAAAAATATTTTTATCTTGGACATATAGTAATATTCCTATTTCCAAATGTTAGATTTTCTTTAGTTTCAAGAACACCTAATTCCTACAAATGATATGTTTACGAAATAATTCAACATTCTTTGCTGTTTTTGAATAATTTATGGTAGAAACTTGAATTCCAACTGTAAATTTTAAAAAACAGAATCACAAAACTCTTCCTTAGGCTTTTACCCAAATATATCCATATATACAACTGAGAATGTATGTTAATAGGTTGAATGTTTCCTATATGGGACATATGCCTACATTAGTAAGCATAGCTCTCAACACTCTCCCTCAAGTTGCGAGTACGAGTATCTATTACACCCAACTTTTTACAGAAAGCACTTCTAAGCCCATGAGTAATGAAGTAAAAATATCAGTAATTTTTTTCCAAATCCTAATATGAATAGGTACAAACAGTTCCTATTGATTCTTTCTCTAATTAAATAACAATCAACCTTAATATATTTAGGTTGTTGCAGTCTATGCTCCTGAAACACAAGACTGGAGGTAATATATACGAGTACTTGATTATTATACCACATCTCCATAGGAGTAACTTTTTCAATCCCAAACTTTTTAGAATTTGTTTCATCCCCACTATTTAACCCAGGACTAGATATAGAAGACATATTGTTTCATGCTCTTTTGTGAAACCATCTTTAATCATCAGCAGACTTAGCCCAGGCAACATCATATTGATCATCAATTTTGGTCTGTCCATGATATACAGCATACCTGGACCCTTTCTTAAATTTGATAGTTTGGGCTATTTCTTGCTTAGGTGATTTTGAGGTGATAACACAAAGTGGCTTTAGGATAGCATCATAGAAAGAATCTGTCAACAACTCATTTCAAGACCCTTGTGATGAAAAGGTGGTTGAGTAGTCTCCTCAAATGTAAGAGATAGTAGAGATTACGCAGATGTGGCAAATGATAATAGAGAATAGGATTAATCAATTGAAAATGTCTAAAAATATCTTTACTTTGGCCCAAAATGTATAGGGTACTATGTTAAAATATTAAATGCATGAATTACATTTTCAACATCAACAACAACAATTCCCAGTATAAATCTTGCTGATGAACTAGCTTTTCAGAAATGTGAAGAACTTTTAGAAAGATATTGCTTCTCATCATTCCTTTTTTCATTAGATCATACTTATAATGCCATCACCATTCCTCAGCAGGTTCTGTCGTCACTAAATGGCTTTGAAGATACTAGAACTCGTCTATCGGCGAAAGCTGAGTGAGTTCCTTTGACACTTCTGATGTTGATTAGTTTTGCTCAAATTAGTAATCCTATGAATTCTGATTTGAGAATTCCACATAATAATTTTACAGATACATCTTCTCGAATCACAAAAAGCTTTACTGGGATGTCAGAATCAGCAATATAAGTGTTATTTTTCATTGGGGAAAGGTTGATTCAGAGCAATATGCGTTGGTAATTTCTTTCTATTATCATTCCTGTGGATCTTTCTTTTTCTTTTTTGTGTTAGTGGCCTTCTTCTGAGGTTAATGTCTGTGTTATTGCTATGATTACCATTTGCACTTATGTTAACATTCATATCCAGTTGTTTGAATAAGATTTATTATTCTTCCTACTCATTTAGTGTCTGGACCACCTCAGATGTTCATCCAACTTGAATGCAAATACTTTCCTCCCTTTGTTTGTACAACTTGTTCACTGGATTATATATTACTTAATTTTGAAAGCGTGAATGACTACTACACTTTTTGTTTAGTCAACCAATTTTACTGGTTATTTTTATCTTGCATAAAACTTTTCCAAGTTTACAGACTTTCACAATCATCGCAAAAATTGAGTGGCCACGAGTTAAGTGCAAGCAGTGTTTTGGTTTTAGGCTTGCTAATTGGGGTTCCAATGTTTTTGCCTTTCTGCATACTGTTCTAGAATTAGGGTCCTCTTATGTGTATAATTATAATCACAAGCCAATCCTCTTACTTTAATAATTTCCTTCTCAGTACTCTTACTGATTGAAATTTATCAACAAAGTTGCTAATAATCTTACCAAAAAATTCTGCTTATAGTTTTCAATCTTCTAATTTTGTCTCATGACATTTTTATTAGTTTAGCTTTGAAAGAACGTTTTATTGTATTAGAAAATCGATAATAGGAAAAAGTCCCTCTACTTCTCCAGAAATGAAATAGAAAGATATAAAGTATCTAATAATAAGGCAGTGTGTGAGGTAGTGAGAAACAATCCATGCGAATGGACATATGTTGTATTTGGGTTCTGGAGTTTAGTCAATTATAAATTTGTAAATTGTCAGGGAGTCAGGGATGAGCCTGAAATAATTTAGAACCTCAAGCCTTCTCCAACAAACCAACAATTCATCTTCTCTTCGCAACAGTCTATTCTCTAATGAGCTAGAATATGAATGTTCAAGGGCTTATGTACTGATTTCTTTTTTATCATTTAACTTTATCTGATGCCAACCTGCCTATTAGGACCTTTATTGCAACATTAATCATTGGGACGCGCATTTTTTCCTTCTCCCTTTATGCCCCACTTCATTTTATTCGAAGTTCCCCAACACGTATTCCCAAAATAAATCAGTTGGTGGAAAGTGCCAAATATTTATAAGTTTACTTGCAACTTAATTAAATGATATAGATCGACATACAGATTCTGTTATAGGAAATAGTAGAGATCATGATCCATACTTGTCCATTTCAGTGTTTGAAAATATAGCTTTTTTATGTTTATTATTTTATCAGTTTTTATCAGTAAAGAATATATCTTATAAAGGATGTAAAAGAAAAAATTTGATTCTGTTTCCTCTTCTTTTTAATTTGTTCACAATCTATCTCCTCTCGATCAAATAGAATGTTAATACTTCATATCAATTTGAAAGGTTCAATTAATTGGTCAAAAGACTTAAAAGTCTAGTCTAAAGAAGTTGCAGGGCGCGGAAATATCCAAAATTTATCTCATATACAGTACAAATAGAATCTGATCCTCCTTCATTTCTTTGTAGTTTCTTTCATATTGATTCTATTTCTTTATTCACTCCTATTCTTTATTCTCTCCTATGTGATTTTTGCTGACTGGGTCTTGAATTAGATTGGATAGTGAAGCAGGGAATCCAATTAGTTTCCTATGTTACACGGACTTATTTTGTCTGATGTGATGGAGAAAATAGATTTTAGCTTTTGAAATTGTAAAAAAACCTCACAGTTTGTTACTCTGCAGACATTTCATAGATTTGACTTCATTTATTGGGCAGGTACTGAAAATGGAATCCCTTCTCTGTACTTCTAGGTGTGATACTCCTAATTTTGGTGAAGGATGTCATATCTGGGAACAGTTTTCAAGGCCAGATACTGCCAACAATGTTCTAATGGGCTTCCAAGTTGAAAATTTCTTCAACTATTTTGAAGTCAAAATAAATGATGTTCAGGTAAGTTGTCCTGTTCTCCTGAGATTTATATGCTCTCATTCCTAATTACTGAAAGCCAGGTCGCAATGCTGCAGTTGAAGTTACTTATTCCTCAGCATCCTCAAACAATTACTATCTTGGACAAATTCAGTGCTTCAATCACTTTGGCGTCTTGCATCATTTCTGATCAATCAATACTGGAACAATTAGGGGTATGTCAATCCAATGTTCGGCCTATACTATACTGTAGCATTTGCTATGTTTGGTCTAAACCCACTTACTTTGTAATTGACAAAAGGATTCATAGTTGGTACCGAAGTAAGCTCTTTACCCCCTGCTAGATTTCTGAGAAGTTAACTGGAGATCAATAATTAGTTTGTGACAGTTTATCACATGAATTTTTTTAAATTTGATTAACTGCATTGTTTTTCCAGATCAGTGAGAGGTTACTTTCGTTTCAGCTTTCATATTTGTGTTTTGGTCGCAGGTTTATATAATTCTACCATCAATCCGTGCAAACTTTAGCAGATCAATTTATGAAACAATTTTAGCATTCATCAGATATCAACATATTCTTCAGTCAAGGTCCAGGCTTCTGAAACTGAAATGTTGTAGATCAGATGAAGCCACAGTGATTCTGGCTTCTACTTCTGTTTTTGGTTTCTCTATTACGGCAAAGTTGCATTCTGTCTCTTTGCGCGTTGACCTGGAAAATGATGGAGAAAATAGCTCAGTACTAACACTTTCAGTTCAAGCACTAAGTACTAGGTATATTGTTTGCCTGCCTAATCTATAATCTGGAGTCATTGTATCAGCCTCCTTGAACACTATATCCATACTTTTTGCACTCACACTTATCTTGTACAAAATTGAAGGTATGCTCATGCAGATTTTCAAGAGTTCTGTCTCTGTACAAAAGCATTGAAAGTTTTTACTTCACCCTTGAATGGTGAAAGTGACAGCCAGATTCTTTGCTTATCTGGCAATCAATTTGATTCTACCTCTGTGGACCAAGAAGGCTTTGATTTCAATGATGAATGTAAAACCACTGAATCATGCTTTTGTTTAAATTATGGAGCTCGCCAAGGTTTCCAGGAGTGTACTATTGGTCTTAATAATACTGAAATCCATTGCAATCCGCTTATATTTGGGCTGTTGTTTGGGTTCTATAGCAGAATCACTTCATCTGCTGCTTCTTTTATTAGCGATGATTCCTTCAGTGGTCTTGCTGTGAAAGGTCAAAACAAAAGGCCAGGTTTTCGGTTCAACAAGTTTGGATTCTCAAATTTCTTTGACACTAGCTCCTCTGACATTGCTGGCATTTCTTTGGATTGCTACCCATTTCTTACAATAATCAATACTGGGCCTATTGGTAATCTTGATTGTTCACTCCGTTATGCCAGTCAGGACTGGAGGAAATTGTTAAAGCTAAGGAATGAAGATCCCAATTGTCCAAAACAAAGTTCGGAGAAAGAATGTAAAAGTTCCTTTGATGCAAATTCAGTCCCTGTCTCAGGAAGTTTTTGGGATTCAAATGTGTTTAATATTGATTTTAATTTTTCTGAAGTCAAATTGCATTTCCATGATTGTTCTTCTGTTATTGGATCTGTTTCACTCCCCTCCTCCAAGTCTTCAATTGTACTCTATGAGGATACTCTGGATCTGCTTTTTTCCACGGAAGGATTGATTCTCACATCTCCACAGTGGACTAAAAATTTCACAGAGTTTCTTTGGGGACCTTCATTACCATATCTGCCTCCTGTGATAAATGTCCGTATTAGGAAAGGAAGTGCTTTTTCATTGACTTCTGAACTTGAAGTAAGCATTAGTATTCAACATGTCTACTGCGTTTTGCCACCCGAATATTTGGCCATCATAATTGGTTATTTTTCCTTGCCTGCTTGGAGCTTGGATTTAGGTGAGCAGGCAATGAATGAAGTTCATAGTGGCATTGAAACTGAACGTGGGACTCAGATTGTTTATAAGTTTGAGATCTTGGATTGCAGTTTAATTTTGCCAGTTGAACAAGATGACCATCATTTTCTAAAGATAGAACTTCCACAGCTGTATGCTAGTTTTGTTCACAATTGTGCTTCGGATGGTGTTCTAAATGACATTCCTCCCCAGTACATGGTTTCATGGCGTAATGTTGCAAAAACGGTTCACTGTTTAAATTTATTTGGAAGGGATCTAATTTTGTCCCTTATGTTAGGCAAGGATGATGAATCAGGTAACACTACCCTAATTGCTCCACTTAGTGCTGATGTTTGGATTAGAGTACCTTGTGAAAGTGAATGCTCCTCAACAAGCTTTTCCAATTTTACATCTATCATGTCAAGGATTAGCAAATGTCAAGTCATTGCTGATGGTAAGATGTTTTGGCTTTTGTTACTTACGCTGCAGCTTCGATACTGGTGTTCTCTTTTCAAATAATGTGTTAATCTCCTTCTATGACAGATTGCAACACCCTGAATGGATTTGAGGCGCTATTTACTGTCATAAATCATTTAGCTTCTGTTGACAAAGAATCTAAATATTTCACCTCTGATGTCTTACACGTCCTTCAGTTAAGAAGGAATCTAAAGGAAAATGGTGAATCTCCACCTGATGACATGGACTCTGTGCTTACAGAAATTAAATGTTGTGTTGACTCATTCTCTATTACCTTGTGTCAATCACGAAATGAAATCTCATCAGAACCTGTGGCCAAAGTGGACCTACATTTCTTGTGCTCTGCATCTTTTATAAATGATATACCAATGACCGTGGAGTTCAGTTTCTCATCCTTCACTCTACATTCATTGCTTAATTCTGTCATGATGGTGCAATGCCTTGACACTTCTTCAAGGTCATCTGCTCTTCACATAAGTTATACGGAATCCCGTCAGGATGGAAAACAACTTCAAATAACCCTTCCTTCCCTTGATATTTGGCTACACATTTTTGACTGGATTGTGTTCATCGATTCTTGTTACTCTTGTGCTCAAAGAATGACACAAAACAATGTCATGGAGGTAGCAACTAAGACCCCAACTAAAGATATTGTTGATTCTCTGGGAGATCATGCAGCTCATGTTTTACAAGCTTCTGATGAGAATTCAGGTATGGAAAACACAGTAAAGAATAAAAGACTGGACCTTTTCCTCACATTGAAGTCAGAAGATATTGGCCTTACCATTCACCTTCCAGCAGCCATGGGTGAATCTAGGATAGGGAATGCTCAAGACAGGGGGCCTCAAAATGTTTCAGCTTGCTCTGAAGGGAAAAGCAATAAGTTTATTGTACTTAGTACGCATAGCCGAAGTTTTAAATTAGCCTTGGTTGGTAGAAATCTAAAATTGAAGTTCACTCTGGAGAAGATATGTGGTTCCTTGGGAATTTGTGAAGGAAAAAGCATTACCAATTGGCCTTTCTTCCAATTTTCCCAAATCAATGTTACAAGTGAGATCTGTAGAACTCAAGCAGAGCTTCTTAATATCAATCTGGGGGTTCAGTGTGATCGTGTGGATGTATGGCTTTCTCATCGAGTGCTGTGCTTCTGGTTTGATGTTCAGTTTGATACTCATGAAGTAGGATCATCTCAATCTTTATATGGCAGCATAGATTTTAGAATCCAGTTGAGAAAAGCTTCACTTTTGATATCTGATGAAAGGGTATGCGTGCTTTCTACAACCTATGTTTCATATCATTTGATTTTGGACTGTTCTTACCAACATGAATGGCAATTAAAATTCTGCTTTATTGTGAACTTGTGGTAGTAGTTTTCTTCTGGCCATTTGATTATTCATCTTTTCAATTTATGGCATGAATACTGCTCCAAAACTACTTGCCCGTAAAGTTTGTGGTTGGATTGATTTCTTTGGACTCTTTGCATGTTTATTTTTTTCTCTTTTACAGGATGATTTTTTCTTAAGATGTAAGGCTTTGAATTGGCTTATGCTCCGTTTCTTTGTGAAAAATTAACAAGGAGACACACTAAGAAAGAGGTGGATTGTGTTAACTTTGTTAGAAGTTTCAGTAATTCAAATTTTGTGTAACCAAAGTTGTTATTTTGGAAAGAAAATTTAGTGAACTGTACCTTGCAGTGTTTGAAATAAAGATTGGATATTTGTTCTCTTTGCTGGGTACCCTAGACCAATTAGTTGTGGTCCCTCTATTTTCTGATATTTTTATTAGGAAATGAATTGGATTTTGGAATATTGTATTGCATTCTGGGAAATATATGTACATTATTCTAAGCATTGTTTTACATTTGGTCAAGGATTCTCAATGTTCTTTGGCTAACATATGCTCCAAGTTGTTTATCAAAACTTTACTCTATCGTCAGGTATACTTTGTTACAAACAGTGGATTAAGTATAAAAAATTCCAGTTTCATTTCTGTGGGTTTAGATTTCTCTGGTACATCTCAAACATTTGCATACAAATTCTTGCAGAGACATCACACTTAGTGATGTATATAGAACATGAAATTTCTTTTTGCATGATTAGCCACATCTCTCATGTTCAAGTGAAATTTCTTGTTTCTCCATGCTTAGGATAGTTCATTCTTCTCTTATAATATTCGATAGTTTGTTTTTGATGGGGGAGTGATCTAAACAAAAGTGTTAGTCCAATAGTGTTCGGCTAAGATTTTGTAATAGAAGCGTTAAGAGTCAAACTGTGTTCAACTAAGATTTTGAAAGTGTTTTCCAGTTTGGTTGAGGTAATATCAAATCCAAAGTAATTATCATTTGGATGGTTCTATATTTCAATCTTAGTTTTCAACAAAATTTCATCTACTCACCAAAATCAAGACAACTATCTGCATATGGTTACCAAAAATCAAATCTTTTATTTGGATTTTCCCCTTCATGCTAAAATTTTAATGTTGGAATTCTTTATAATGTTTTTGCTTCTTACACTGAAAGTGTTTTTTTTTTATGTCAAACAACTGAGTATCTTGCAGTACATTACTTCCTGTGTGACAATGAGGAAAACGGAAGTCCATTTTTTTGTTATTTATGTCACTTTTTCCCCCCTTGTTTAGTGGAGCGGTCGTGGACCATTGTTGGAGATTCTTTTGAGGAACATTGAGTTGCATATTGTTGCAACTCCAAACAGTATTGAGTGCTCAACTGGTAGTCATCTTGAAGTGAACTACAACAACATACATAAGGTGTATGAAACTCTGGAGATGTTAATGCCCTTAACACTTTAAATATGTCAATTTGCTGATAACTTCCCGAATATGTTGAAGGTACTGTGGGAGCCATTTGTTGAACCTTGGATTTTTCAGATCGATATTAAAAAAAAAAAAGAGATGACTGCTTTCTTAAGTAGCTCTGATACCACAGAGATGAATCTCACCTCAACTGCAAAGCTTAATTTGAACTTTACAGAGTCTCTTACTGAGGTATGTTGACAGGCTAGTATATGTGCACCCTCAATCATCTTTCTGCTGAGTAGGCATACCTTGAAACATCATTAGAAATTCAATCAACCTTATTTCCTTGTATTGCTAAATGGTACAAAAACAAACATCACATTGGTGGACTAAGAAAAATAGAATCTTTCAAGAAAGAATATATTTGACATTGATCACATATAATTTTCCTGCATATGCTTACCAATGACGCTTGATTTAGGTTTAGATGCTTATATTGGATGCCTAAGTAAATGTTATTGAAAGAGTTTTTTGATCTTTGAGCATAAAATTGATGTCATTTCATTTAGGGTTAGATGCTTTTATTGGTTGCCTGAGTACATGTTATTGAATAGAGTTTTTTGATCTTTGGGCATAGAATTGATTTCATTCAATGAGCCTCCATACATTGTGCTTAAGACACATGAGGATTTTGACGAAATGTTCCATAGACGGGGCACATCATGAAATGCAAAATCATTTCCAGAAATTTCGTTGGTACATTCTCTTGATGATTTTTTGTCTCCAAAAGTGTGCTTTCAGGACAATCGAGATGGTTAAGGATGCTTCATATTCAAGGCAACCAAATGAACTATCTGAAGATCAAAGTTTCTCTGCCCTGAAGTTTACAGAAAATATACATGAAGGAAGATATGCGCCTTATGTACTGCAAAATTTTACTTCTTTGCCTCTAGTATACCATGTCATAGAGGGAATCGTTAATCCTGATGACTTTGATTTGTCAAAAGTGAAGGACGGGAAATCTGTACTTCCAGGTGCTTCTGTTCCTATTTTTCCGAACGAAACCCCTGAGGAGTTGATCTTTCGCCAAAGGCCTGCACAATCTTCTGACAGGCTCAATGAAAAGCCTTCAAATGGAGTTATTCATCACTTTATGAGTATTCAACTTGATGGAACATCTCTACCTTCAGCTCTAATATCAATGGATCGTATAGGACTGACCCTTTTTGAGGTTGATTTCTCTAAAGCATCAAACAAAGTAGCTGCTGCAAATGTGGGGCACCCACCAGCATATGAGATGTATCCTGATGAGAATGCTAAATCCAATACTGCAAGTGGTTTTGTTGTTCCTGTTGTGTTTGATGTATCAGTTCAGCGCTACAGCAAGTTAATACGGTTGTATTCAACGGTATGTAAATGATTTTTCTTGTTGCATCTATTTCTTATTTAATCAATATTAACCCATTTTGTTGCTGATTTAGGTCATACTTTCCAATGCTACATCAATGCCATTGGAACTGAGGTTTGACATTCCATTTGGAGTCTCTCCTAAGGTATGGACAAATGGACTGCTTTCCTGCTGGTAAAAAATTTGATGATACATTCTCATACATATCAGTTAGAACATCCCAAAAAAAATTTCTGAGCCACTACTTTTGTGAAGCAAACTGGTTTTAGGTGGCCAGAACTTTAGGTTCAAGTTGTAGAGCTTGCTAATTTGACATTGTTAAACAACCTATTTTCTTGAACTTCTTTTATGTGGGACATCACAACTGTAATTTCATTGTTTCAGATCCTTGATCCAATATATCCTGGTCAGGAGTTTCCGTTGCCTTTACATTTGGCCGAAGTTGGTCGCTTGCGCTGGCGTCCCCTTGGAAGTTCTTACCTTTGGAGTGAAGTATATGACCTATCAAGTATCCTTTCACAGGAGAGCAAGCTTGGTTTTCTTCGACCATTTGTTTGTTATCCATCTCACCCTAGTAGCGATCCATTCCGGTGTTGTATGTCAGTTCAAAATTTTAGCTTGCTTTCATCCAACAACCCAAAAAAACATTCATCTCTCCATGTTGATTGCATGCACAAAGGGTTGGCTGAAAGCTACAAGCATGATAGTGGGAAGTTAAAAAAGAATTGTATCCATCTGGTGACTCTAAGTACTCCGTTGGTGGTGAAAAACTATCTTCCTGATCCAGTATCATTGACACTTGAGAGTGCTGGTGTGGCTTGCACTGCATTGCTTTCAGAGGTATGAAAATTTTATTGAAATGATGCTGTTATATGCAAATTTCATTTTTATTTCATAATCTGAAGAGAACGTGATATATTTCTCTTTTGTCCTTTTCAGTTAGAAATGTCCTTTTATCATATCGATCCTTCTCATGATGTGGAACTGCAGTTCTATATGCATGGATTCAAATCCTCATCTTTGAAGTTTCCGCGTACAGAAACCTTCAGCACAATGGCTAAGTTTAATGGAACTGTTCTTTCTCTAACTGAGACCATAACCTTTGATAGTGACGCATCTCACGGTGGCACATCATTTTCTCTGGTTTTAATGTAGTTTCGTTAGAATTAGGTTCTAGTTTTTGGATGATATCCATTTTCTAAAAGCATTCATGTTTCCTTGTCTAGGTCCGCTATATGTAGCAGTGGAGAAAATGATGGATGTATTTTCTGGTGCACGGGAACTCTTGATTTTTGTTCCCTTTTTGATTTATAATTGCACCGGTCTCCCAATTAACATTGCAGAATATGCAGCAAATATGAAGGAAAAAGTTTTCACCATTCCATCCTGTTATAATTTGATTCAACAAGAAGTGCTTCAGCACAACAAAGATGGGCTTTGTCTTTTAGCACCTGACCTTGATGTATTTTCTAACGCTCATATGAATGATGGCTTAGAGCGTTCTTCCTCTAAAAATAACATGTTCATCGTCAACAAAATTTACAAATCACATCCTAGGGGATTTATATGTAAACCTTCCATTTTGAGTGATGCAGGGAAACCCTTGTGCAACCAACTAGAAGAGCATAAATTCAACAGCCAAAGAGATGCTATCAATATTGGGAGAGATTCTGGCCTTGTTAGTACCAATCATCAAAAGGCTAAGGCTTGCATGTATTCGCCACGTGCAATTTCTTCAGCAAGTGAAATAATGGTCAGGGTTGGTGCTTGCCTGCGCGAATGTTTAGTGGAAAAGGTCCCAAATTCTTCATGGTCAGATCCATTTCTCCTTATACCGCCAAGCGGTTCAAACACTATTCTTGTGCCGCAGTCATCTTCAAATGCTGCATTTATTGTCTCTGTGACTTCCAATACTATTGCGGGTCCAGTAACGGGGGAGACACGAGCTATTATATTCCAACCCAGGTTGTAATGTTGCCATTACTACTAGATTAGATTTTTACTTTTAGATCTTTTGTACTCATATGAGCTCATTGTTGTCATTACTGTTTCCTTTATTCTGCAGATATGTCATTTGTAATGCATGTAGCAAAGACCTGTGTTATAAGCAGAAAGGAACTGATTATCTCCATTATTTGGACGTTGGACGGCATTCTCATCTTCACTGGACCAATACAGCAAGGTATTGTTTCTGTAGGGACTACATGCCACATATTCTTAATCTTTTATATGATCAGGGTTTAAGATTTAGGGTACTTAATGTTAATTGTTCCACTATAAAGTAGTTTTGGAACGTTGTAACTACAAAAAATTGAATGGGTTGCTAGCTGTCTAACTAAGAGAGTAGTGCATCTTTGTAGATGTAGTTGTAAGCTTGATTTGGAGATCCTGTTCTCAAACGTTTTACCTTGTCCAAGATAAGAACAAGACCTAATGTGACATGAAATGGAACTTCTTTTAGTGTTACAATTTGGCAGGGACAAGTCTGTAGTAGGTGAAAATGATAGGAATAAGATCTTTTTTTGAATAATAATGATAGGAATAAGATTTAATGTGATGTAATTATACCTAGTGATGCAATATTTTCTTCTCATCGTTTATTTATTACCTCCGGGGGGGAAAATATAAAATAGCCTGATGTTAGTCCTTCTTAGTGAGCATCCTTCACTGAGTTGATGTGATCCACGTGGACTATGTCTTTAAGTCTTAGGACATGTGATTTAGAAAAAAAGAAAGAGGAGCGTAATTGACAATGCTTTAAGTTACATTCAAGGAGAAATTTCATCTCCAAAATCCCATTTCTCTTGTGTAATCTTTTCAAGAATCATGATAAGTTAAAGCTGACCTTATAAGAGGAAGAAGCACAATGTGCGTGATCAGTGCTTGATTGAAGAAGAGAAGATTGTGGTCTTTGATCCAATACTTCTAACAAACTCCATAGAGTTGGATGATGTGTTGGGGAAAAACCTGATTTTGAGAGGGGCAATTTGGAGGATAAGCAAACAAAATTATGATGGGTTAACTGGATAAATTGTTATCACGGGGAATTTGATGGCAGGCATGTAGATATAGTTGTTCAGGGCTCTGTTTGTGGTGATAGCAAGGATGAGAAAGAAAAAAAGAATAAGAAACTGAGACGGGTTTGTGTGTTGGTTTGGTGATGTTTATGGTGATGATTTTGGGTTTTGAGCCCCAAGAAGGTGGCATTTGCTACTGCTAGTTTTACTTTTCTTCATATTTTCCTTGAACATGTTGGGAATTATGGTGGTAGATTGTAAAGACTGTACTACAGGGTGTTCCAATTAGGTTAATGGTAGGAGGATTTGACTTGAAATTTCTCCTCAACTATAATTTAAAGCATCGTCCATTCTCTCTCTCTCTCTGTTCCTTTTTTGGTTAATCCTACATGTCTCAAGAACTAGAGACAGCCCATATGGCATGTCACGTCAACTCAGTTAACTGTAATCACTAATGGGAAATAACATCTGATTATATTTGATACAAAATGAACTTTGGACTAATTTTGATAATTTGTCTGGAGTTCCAGATTAAAATATTAGTTTTTCCTTGTTGCTGCCTATCCAATACTGTTATAGAAAGACATTGTCATTGCTGTTGGTATCAGGCACACCAAAGTAACTTTGCACAGTACTATGTTAAATTGGAGCCCATGATCTATGTGGCTTACAGATTTACTTGTTGAGCTTGTACTGTTTACTATTGTTATACTAGCAACAAGACTCATCACATAAACACTCAATTTGCAGTTATGTTTTCATCTTACTCTCCATTTACTTTTCCTTGCCTTTTCCATCTAATTCCTGTTGCAGAGAGCTGTTGGTTTCCATTCCTTTTAATGAACCTGGATGGCAATGGTAAGGCAGTTTCTCCCCAGATAGTCTAGGTGATACCCAAGTGAAGATGCGGAATTATGTTTCTGGTGCATTAAGCATGATAAGGGTGGAGATCCAGAATGCTGATATTTCCACTAAAGATGAAAAAATTGTTGGGAGCCTCCATGGAAATTCTGGGACAAACTTGATACTCTTGTCAGATGATGATATGGGGTTTATGCCATACAGAATAGACAATTTCTCAAAGGAGGTTGGTTGTATAATGTCACTGATTTGAGTTGCTTTTTCTTTAATCGACACATCAGGATTCTATTTTTAGTTTTGCGTTGAGCACCTAAACAGAAGATTCTTTACCTTTTCTTTTCTCTAGTATCACTATTGGATAAAGGAGAACTTCACCTAGAAATATGATGTGGTGCTTCCATGTTCTATTATTTCCATTGGACAGTTAGACTATATGCTGTTAGAGTGGCTAAAGAAGTTAATCAAGGAACTGACCTAAGGTTGTGTTGGCGCTAAAGCAAGGCACCAAAAAAGGATTTCTAGTCCACCCACTATGAACTTCTAACCTTATTTAACTTGGATCAAAATTTATCAATTATGAGGACTTCTATTTAATTCACTTTTTCTAATAATTTTTGTTAATTTTGAATTTCTATTTATCAATTATCAAGATATCAAATTCACTAATTTAGGGTAATTAGAAGATCTAAGAAAGAGCTACATCAATAGAAATGAAGTCCCATGCATTTCAAACAGCTTCACTATGCTTCTTCTTCTTCTTTTACCACTTACTATGGCTCCAATTATTAGCATATACAATGCATGATAAAAATTAATGAATTGCAACTTAAGCATGTTAGGTATTTATTTGAAAATCACAAATATAAATTTTATTTTTCCACAAGTGCCTTGTTTCACTTAATGAAGCGCTTTTTTGGTGCCTAGGGCAATCTATTGGTCTTAGCACCTTGATGGTGCTTAGTGCCTTTTACTTCCTTGGTCAGAATTGGTGTCTTGGGGTTGAGCTCCCGACATCAATCTTATGTTGAACAATTTGAAACTTCCCTGCATCAGTCCATATATAGTCTATTACTATTACTTCTTCAATGTACATTTGCTTCTTTGCAGAGGTTACGGGTTTATCAGCAACGATGTGAAACATTTGACACTATCGTTCAACCTTACACTTCCTGCCCTTATGCATGGGATGAACCCTGCTATCCTCATCGTCTCGCAGTTGAGGTATGCATCATCTATTTCTCTTTCTCCACTATTTGGATTATGATGATTTTTGCTTGGATTAGCATTTATCCTTTGTTTGAAACAAGGTAATTGGAGAGCGTGTTGTTGGGTCATATGCTCTTGATGATCTGAAAGAGTACATGCCTATTTTCTTGAAGTCAAACTCTGAGGTATGTTCTATATCTGTTACGTAATATGTACACAAATGCTGGAAATGGTACTCACAAATTAGTTCCATAGTGCAGTTAGTTCTGGAAGCTAAAAAAGACACACACCAGACACGACTAGTGTTGTGCTATATAGCATTACACAACTGTCAATAGTGGTAATTAAGATGGGCCTATCACAATGAGTCAATTGTTGTTTTCATAATTATATATTGTTGAGATACTAAATAATTGTAATTAGATTATACTTAGATATAGATAGGCTGTAAATAGATCAGATAAGGTAAGTTCGAAATCTCTTAAATTAAGGTATTACATTAGATAGCTTTAGATAACTTTCCAGATGGTTGTATTCTCTTATTCAATATATGAGAATATATGAAAATTCTTTCCCACATGGTATCAGAGCCATAGGGCTTCTTTTTCTAGCATTTGTCCTTTGAGCAGTCTTCATTGCTGCACTACCGAAGCACTATATTTTGATTCTTTTCTTGGGTGTTTCAGCCTTCATCGTTGCATTCCTCCTTACCTCTCTTGTGTGATCCTCATTAGGGTAGCCTTAATTGCTGCAGTGTCTCCTTCTTTACTGCAGTATCTTCTTCTTAATCATGTCAACCTCTTAAACCTGTCTCCACCAGATCTAACCCTCCAGAAGAAAGTCAAAGGAGTGTTATGCTTGAACCACAAACCATGGACGGGTCAGCCTTATTAGCAAAAACTGATCATCAAGACAAAGGAAAAAGTGATCTAAGCATTATGGTAGATAAAACTAGGGGGAGAAAAAGGACAACCTCTGGTGCACCCACTGCAAGAAATCGAGGCATGCAAAGGAAAATGTTGGAAAATACATGATAAACCACCAAGCCGAGAATGGGGAAACTGTGGGGGATAGCAGAGGTCCTAAGCACATATGGTAGGTCAAACCAAAGTTGAGGAAAATTTAGGAACAGTGGAATTAAAAAGTCAAGAAATTGAGAAGCTGAGAAGCTTGTTGGGGACTATTGAAAAACCTTCTAAGACTTGTTCTTTGGCTCTTTCAGGTAAACCTTTACTCCCGTTTTGCATGAATGCTTTAGAAAATCTTCATACCAATTCTTGGATAATAGACTTTGGAGATATACACATCACACCTACCCTTATTCTAAAAAGGGTTCTCCATATTCCAAAATTGTCGACTATCCTACTTTCTATTCAAAACCTTACCGATGATCTTAAATGTTATGCTACTTTCTTTCCTTCTCATTGTGTTTTTTAGGATCAGGTCTCGGGGAGGAGGACTGGACTTGCTAAGGAAAGGGGTGGCCTCTACCTACTTGAATTGCCTCAAACAGTTAGGAGCAACCTATCTTTGTCATTTTTCAATTCCTCAAATAAAGATACCATTTGGCTGTATCATTTATGCCTAAGTCATCCATCTTTTAAAGTTTTAATGTTCATGTTAACTCATTTGTTTCAAGGATTAGATATTTTTGAATTTCATTGTGATGTTTGTGAATTTGCAAAACATACTCAAGTGTCTTTTCCTATTAGCAATAAAAGAAGCTCTCATCCTTTTCATTTGATTCATAGTAACATATGGGGTCCCTCTATTATACCTAATGTCTCTAGAGCTCGTTTGTTTGTATCCTTAATTGATGGTTGCACTAGGGTAACATGGCTCTTTCTTCGTAAACAAAAATCTAATGTTAGCCTTGTTATACCTATTTTTCACTCTATGATTCAAAACCAATTTGGGGTTAAAATAAAAAGCTTTAGGACAGAAAATGCCAGAGACAACTTCAACCAGACTTTGTCACCTTTCTTTCAATCATAGGGCATTATCCATGATTCATCATATGGTAACACATCTCAACAAAACGAGGTAGCAGAAAGGAAAAATGGGCACTTACTCAACACCACTCGAGCCTTACTCTTTCAAGGGAATGTACCTAGATCCTATTAGGTAGAGGCAGTGCTTACAGCCACATACATGATAAATAGACTTCCATCACGTGTGTTAGACAACAAAAGCCCCATAGAAATTCTTAATAGCTTCTACCCACACTTCAGAACCTCAAATGGCCTCACACTTAGGTTATTTGGATGCACCGCCTTTGTTCATGTTCATAACCAATATAGAGACAAACTAGACCCCCAAACTATCAAATGCGTCTTCCTCGGTTACTCGCCTACTCAAAAGGGATACAAGTGTTACAATTTGTCAGCTAGGAAATTCTCTACAGATGTCATCTCCATAGAAAATATGCCTTTTTTCTCCAAGTCCTCTCTTCATGGGGAGATTTCAATGATGGAAGATAGCACTTATAACTCCTTCGAGCCACTTAAAACCCTTGACCTTCCTTCTGCTCTAGCTCATAGTGTTGAAGCAACTGAGCCTTCTGAACCAATTACATCTGAGTTCCCCAATTCTACTACTGAACCTATGTCATCACATATCCCAACCAACGTTACTCAGGTGTATTCAAGGAGGAAGGCTGTTCGAGAACTGACACAGGTCCAAGAGTCCAACTCAAGACTCTGGAAATGAAATCATGGTAAGATTTGACTCACCTTTACACACACAATTTTTTGAACCTATTGCTGTTAGGAAAAGAACTAGAGAATGCACTAAACTACCACTTTATCCTCTATCTCACTATGTTTCTCTTACGCTTCTGTAACCAACCTACCAAAACTTCATTATGAGTTTAAATACCATTACTATCCCTAACACTGTTTCTGAGGCATTGTCAAAAAGGGAATGGAGACTATGAGCGAGGAGATGAATGCGTTGAAAAGAATAGAACATGAGATATTGTTGATAAATCGAAAGGGAAAAATGTTGTTGATTGTAAGTGGATTTTCCCACCCAAATATAAGGTTGATGGATCTCTTGAGAGAAACAAAGCTAGACTGGTGGCCAAAGGGTATACTCAAACCTATGGTATTGATTATCAAGAAACTTTTGCCCCAGTTGCAAAGATGAGCACTGTGAGAATTCTGTTATCATTAGCTGCCCACTTTAATTGGCATCTCCTACAATATGATGTTAAGAATGCATTTCTCCATGGAGACTTAGATGAAGAATCTATATGAACATTCCACCAAGATTTGAAGGAGACACGGGTAACAAAGTTTGCAAGCTGAGGAAGGTCCTTTATGGGTTAAAACAATCTCCTAGAGCTTGGTTTGGGAGATTTGCAAACGTCATGAGGGAGTTTGGGTATAAACAAAGCCAAGGTGATCATACTCTCTTCAATAAACATTCGGCTACAGCGGGAGTTACTGCACTTTTAGTCTATGTGGATGACATCATAGTGACTGGAAATGATGAGAAAGAGAAGCATGAATTGAAGCAAAGACTAGTAACAGAGTTTGAGATAAAAGAACTTGGGTAACTAAGGTACTTCCTCGGTATTGAGGTGGCATATTCCACACAAGGGATTTTTATATCTCAACAGAAGTATGTGACTGATTTGTTGGTAGAAACAGGTAAGATTGGGTGTAAGCTAGTCTCTACACCAACAGATCCAAACCACAACTTGGGAGAAGCTAAAGAATAACCCGTTGTTGATAAAAGGATGTATCAAAGACTAGTTGGTAGACTCGTATATCTTACTCACACTCGGCCAGACATAGCATACTCGATAAGTATGATCAGTCAATTCATGCATGATCCAAGAAAGCCTCATTTTCAAGTTGCTTATAGGATGCTACATTACTTGAAAGGCAATCCGAAAAAAGGAATTTTGCTCAAGAAAAACAATAATCTTCCTCTAGAAGCTTACACCGATGCTGACTATGCAGGTTCCATAGTAGATAGAAGATCAACTACAAGGCATTGTCCGTTGGAGGAAATTTTGGTAACGTGGAGGAGCAAGAGGCAAAATGTGGTGGCAAGATAATCTGCAGAATCAAAATTTAGGGCTATTGCTCAAGGATTGTGTGAATTACTCTGGCTGAAAATTATTCTAGATGATTTGAGAGTCAAATGGGACGGCCCTATGAAGCTTTATTGTGACAATAAGTTAGCCATCAATACTGCTCATAATCCTAAACAATACAATAGGACAAAGCATAGTGAGATTAATAGACATTTCATTAAAGAAAAATTAGAAGAAGGGTTAGTGTGTATGTCCTATGTTCCATCAAAACATCAAGTAGCTGATGTTTTAACAAAGGCCTGAACAGTACAAGTTTTCTTCATCTTGTATACAAGATGGGAATGGAAGACATCTATTCCTCAGCTTAAGAGGGAGTGTCGAGATACTAAACAACTGTAAATAGATTATATTGAGATATAGATACGCTATAAATAGATAAGATAGAATAAGTTTGAAATCCCTTAAATTAAGGGATTACATTAGATAGCTTTAGATAACTTTCCAGATTTAAATTCCTACCTGTAATATCCTATATATGGCTGTATACTTCCTATTCAATATATGAGAATATATGAAAATTCTTTCCCACAGAAACCAGCAAATGAAATGAGACAAATGAACCTCTAATTCCTCCAGCTCAACGTCCGGCTCTAAAACAGGACGTGCAGAAGATAGTAGACCTGTTTTGTTGACTTGTTCTTTGAGGAATCTTAACTTCCTTGACATTTCTGCACATCGCTTCACCTATGGGAAAATCACTAGTTAGCAAAACAGCAGTTGCAAAATAACAATTACAGTTGATATTGTTCTGAACTGCTAATATGAAGACCAATAGTCAGTGACAGGGAAGTATGCAACTGCTAATATGAAGACCAGTAGTCAGTAACAGGGAAGTATGAAGGTCCAGTTGATTCACAATCTAAGGAAAAAGACTAATGATGGTAAACAGCAAGAAAATGATAGGCAAAAATGTTAGGTGTGGTTTTAAACTTGACAACTGTGAAGCAACATAGAGAGTAGTAAGTCATTCTTGCAAATTATTTTAAAACCACTAGAGGAGAAAATGTATACATGCCAACGTACGTCTTGTAAGTGTGAAGAAGGTACCTGGTTGACAAATGTCCGCTGGAAAGGGCTTTTATCAGCATTTAACTGCCAAGTAGAGAAATATACATTAGCCCATTTGATTGAACCACAAGATTAGAGTAAAAACCAAATCTGCATAAAGATAAGCTAGCAGAAATGAAACGCATTCTATCTTGTAGGAAACTGAAGTTCATGCTATTAACCCAAAACTTCACTCGACATGATTGTGACTGATCATTGATATGTACATACAAAAGCATTGCTGCTTTCGACAACCACAACCAAGATAAAGTAACTTATTTTTCATAGTATATCTAAAGGTAGACCAAAAATGCATCACAACGCTACATCTATCCATTTGTATACATTAAGTAGTAACTCTTCACAACTACTCAAGAGAACATCAATCCCCAACCGAGATAAGGTGACTTTTAGCTAAGCATTTATCAAGAGATGGTGCATACACATTCAGCCTGAAGTTAAAGCATGAACAGTAAGCTATTATCTCACAAAATCATAATGCCGGAGCAGAGTTGGTTCACGGGATATATCAAATTTAATCCCATCACGTGCTGTAAAATAGACATGAATTCATACTTTCAGGAACCACTGGCTAAATAGATGAAATCAGATTCCATAACCAAATAACTCCTGAACCAGTTCTATAAGCGAAATTGTGACAACTAGATAGTTCGCGACAATTCAAAGAATTAACGGCCAAAAAATGCTGTACACAACCAAGATATCCGATGCTAATTAAGAAGAAATAAACATTCAAATCCTTCCAGAGCCAAAATAAAAGCTTAAAAAATTCTGATCTCCATCACTATTTCTCCGCAGTCAAAAAAAATGTACAAAAACAGAAAAGAAAGAGCAAGTTGGATCTAAGTAGAAACTGACATCCCGGAATTGAAGGACACCGAGTTCGCCGAGATACGAGATGGCACGGTGCGCGGTCTCGGCGGGGATGATGAGCTGGACAAGCGACATCTCCTCGGAGCGCATCAGATCCATCGGCGGCAAGTTGTCTACGAACCGATCCCATTTCTCCATAACACTTGCACAACTCTTCTTCTTCTTCTTCGACAGAGAGGAGTAAAAGAAAAAGAGAAAGAGAGTGATTGTCTACGTCAGTAGTAATATTTAAGGCTGGTCTCCTCAAATCTCAGATACGACATTTTTCTTCCGAGTCTAATCTTTCTCTGTTCGCGTTTTGCGTCGTGTTGTGTTGTCATATTAGGAGAAGAGTGCGTCTTTGTACTTTGTGTTTCGGTTTTCCATCGTCAACTGCCACTGGAATCGGGAAATTCGCTCTCCGTTCTTTTCTTTTAAAAATTTGTCTCTATATTCACATTAATTATATGGATTATCTGTGTGTGTGGATGTGTTATGTTTGTTTTTTCCCCCCCTCTCTCTTACAAGAAGGTTAGCATACGTTTAGAGTTCAGTAAGTCTCCACACTGGTGGCGATTGGTGTGAGGCCCTGTGCCCGGAGGAAAGTGAACATATGCTAGTTGGACTGATATAAATTGATATTTTTGTTGGGCCTAATTTTAAATTAACTTTAGTGTAAATTAATAAGAAAATTAAACTGATTTTATTTAAATTAATGAATTCAATTTTATAAAACTTCAACGTATAAATTATAAAGTGAATTATGTTTAATCTATTATTATCTTTAACAATATATTAATATTTATAAATTTATGAGATTTAGTAAATTCATACACTTTGAATGTATTGATTTAAAAATAATATTTTTAATCACAGTAAAAAAGTAAAACTTTAATAATTATTACCTTCAATTACATTTTATATAAATTCAACTTTTTATCGAATTAACTATTTATCTTACTTATTGGTTGTCATAACTTACAATAACTATTAAAGGATTATCCAGCTCTAAATTTTACGACCTTATTTGACAATCAGCGAATTAAATTAACTATTAGCTGATTTTATTAACGGTTAGCAAATATCGAATTATATTAGCTAATTTGACTAGAGGATAACATCTATTTATTTAAAGATATTTTGTAAAATTAATTTTTTCGTATTAGTAATGCCTTTTGGGTTAAAAAATGCACCTCAAATATTTCAGAGAAAAATGGATAATATCTTTAAAGATTATTCTTATATATTTGTATATGTTGATGATATTTTGATAGCATCTAAAGATATTCAAACTCATTTAAAACACCTAGATAAGTTTGTTAATATATGTGTAGCACATGGATTAGGATTATCTAAAAAGAAATCAAAAATATTACAAAACAAAGTAGAGTTTTTAGGCATGCAAGTAGACGGACAAGGAATACAACTTCAGAGTCATATACTAGAAAAGATTTCTAAATTTCCAGATAAGTTAATTGATAAAAAGCAGGTACAAAGCGTTTTGGTAATTTTAACATATGCTTCAGATTTTATTCAAAATTTAGCTCAATTACGAAAACCTTTTCAAGATTTACTGAAAAAAGATAAGATATTTAGTTTTACTCCAGAATTAGAAACTCAAGTAAAACATATAAAAGGATTATGTAGGACTTTACCAAAATTATATTTACTAAATGAAGAAGATAATTTAATACTAGAAACTAATGTTTCGGAAAATTATTGGAGTGGAATTTTAAAGAAAACATGTTATCATAATAATGAAAAAATAAGAGAAAGCTTATGTAGATATTGTTCAGGAACTTTTACAGGTACTGAAGGTAGATATCATATAAATGAAAAAGAATTATTAGCAATTGTAAAAAGTTGTAAAAAGTTTTATTACTTTTTACTTCCAAAAAGATTTTTACTAAGAACTGATAATACTCAGGTAAAAGTATTTATTAAAAATAACTTACCAAGTAGACCTGAATATAAACGATTAATAAGATGGCAAACACTACTTTCTGATTATATATTTGATATTGAAATTATTAAGTCTAACAAAAATGTCCTCGCAAATTTTCTTACAAGAAATGGAAGACCATCGGTTTCAGATACTTGAAGAAATTCGAAAGATGGATACAGAGAAAAGATATATTAAATATAATGTCTCAAACTTTCTCAATATTGCTAATCTCCCAGGATTGACAAAAGAAGTTTCTAGCTTGATAAAGCGAGGTAGTAATCTCATCCAGATGATTATAGAAAATTATGAAAATTCAAGCCTCAAGATAGTAGAATATATTGCTCACTCTACACATCTAAAGACAGATCACTCTACACATCTAAAGACAGATACCTTAAAACAACTCTCACTAGAAAAAATGAATATCGACTTACGACCCCACAAAAATCCTTCTACTAGTCCTTCAACAAATTTACCTACCACCTCACAGATAATGAAAGAAATATCAATGATTCCTCCAGAAGTGGAACAACAACAAAAGATGATGAAAGATTTATTCCACCTGCCAAATAGCGAAACCTGATATATTGACTTCTCTGGAATATATCCTAGAATCAATTATTTGCAAGAGTTAGATCCATAAGAGGTAAGATATTGGTATGATTTTGGAGCTTTAAATTCGATATATTTATCATTACCAAATTTTTCAGAAATAAGTTGTCTACCATAATGGATAAAGGATGGAGTACGAGATTGTTATCTCAATAATCCTACTATAACTCCCAAAGATATTCTAGCATTAAAATTTCTGTCAGCAGAACCAGATTTTGATAATGATGGTAGCTATCCAGCTTATCATCTAATACAATTGGGAAAAGCATATATATTTTCAATATCTATAAATCAAGAATATATATCCCTAAATGACAAGCCCTCATAGTATATACATTCCTATAGGACTAACCTATAAGGAATATAAAGTAGAATATTTTGTTGCATTTATTGATAGTGGCTCAGGAGCATGTTTATGTAAAAAAGGTTGTTTTCCAATCAAATACCATCAAGATTTACCCCTAATAAAAGGAAGAGATATATCTAATAATACTATAGAAATAAATAGAGGAATTGAACAACCGATAATTTTATTAGGAGCATTCTTGATAAAATGTCCCCCATTTTATTTTCATAATACTGGTACTGATATATTATTAGGAAATAATTTTCTCCAATTATTTCATAAAATCACTTTTGATACAATAGCTAATCAGATATTGTTTAAAACTCCTTGTCATCATTTGATAACAGTCAAACGACTTAAAAATGCTTATGCTAAATCATTCCCTATTACCTTTATCCCTCGCACAGCCTAGCGTGGTGGTCTAGGTCTAAGTTATACAACTAAACCAATTTTTTCAAAAACTAAGCCTTTATTGCAATACCAGCTAAAATTAAAACAACTTGATACTACAATAGATAGAATTACAACAAAATTAGAGCAACGTTATATAGAGAATCCTTTAAAGTTTTGGGATAAAAATCAACTATATGCTAAACTAGAAATGATAGATAAAAATAAAGTGATACGAGAAAAACCCATGAGATACGGTGTACGGTGTATGGTTTCATGGAGGCGGTGGTGCAATTTCTTTGCCATTTTCATCATATTGTCATGTCCAATCTATATCTTGTCATGTGAAATCTAGGACAGTCATCAGTTCATATCGAGAGTTTTTCATATATTCCAACATCTGTATTTACTTTGATATGAAATACATGATTGGTCTATAATCAGGTCTTCTTACTCTTATATCTTTATTGTTTTCTAATTCTGCAGCATAGTATAATCTTGATTCATTTATTAAACTATTTATGCTGTCCTTAGTAGACAAATCCAATCGGACCAAATGTTCTCCATAGGCTTCGACGTTCGTGAGTAGATGAAAAAGGTTTCCTATATTCATTCTATGCATACAGAATTAACATAGAGTAAAAGGTCCAACACGCTTCCTTACCTAGTTTCCTTTTGACCAAAATATCGCCAGGTTATACCATGGAGCTTTTACCAGACGTTTCAGCCCCAACCTTAATTTGTGAATCAAGGTAACTCTCTTATAGTTCCTTCAGCAATACCTAGCTCATCCTTGTTTCGTTTCCTACCTTAAGGCGTAAGAAATTAACTAAGGAAGTATGTAGGGTATTACTCTATACTAGTTTCTGGAAGGCATAGAACAGATATAGGAAAAGAAGTGTTTTATTTATGTAACATGGGGAGTATAGAGGATGTTTTCATGAGAAGTAGTTCAGGGAAGGATGCCCCGATGTCTTTTGCTTCTTACATATTTATGACCTAAAAGCTAAAAGTACTATGCTTGATTTTTTACATGATGGGACACGTTTTAAGGACACGTCTAAGATAAAACAAAATATAGAACATATCTTTACTGGATTTGGATTTTTTTGATATCTTTAGGAAATCCTGATATCTTTAGTCATTATCTTCCTCCTTTTGTGCTGGCATCTGGATAGTTCTTTTAGAGCATGCTGGGCACATATCTTTCAGATGTTTTCAAAACTGACAAATTTTTTGTTGAGCCTGGTAACTTGATTTTATCACTGCTGTCTCCAGCAACTTCATCTTTGTTAATAGAAAATTATGAGCTGCCACTGGTGTGGTTTTGGCTGGTGATATCATGACTAAGGAATGAATCTTTTGTCGAGAACATTTGGTACGATTGGATTTGTCTACTAAGGACAGCGTAAATAGTTTAATAAATGAATTAAGATTATACTATGTTGTAGAATTAGAAAACAATAAAGATATAAGAGTAAGAAGACCTGATTACAGACCAATCATGTATTTTATGTCAAAGCAAATACAGATGTTGGAATATATCAGAAACTCAATATGAACTGATGACTGTCCTAAATTTCACACGATAAGATACAGATTGGACACGACAATATGATGAAAATGACAAGGAAATTGCACCACCACCTCCATAAAAACGGTACACCGTACATCGTACATGGTATCAGAGCCCAGAGATAAAATAAGTTTATTAGGTTTGTTTGCTTTATTTAAGTTAATATGTTTATGTTGTTATATTATAAGTATTGAATTAAGTTTTATTTTGCTTCTACTGTATTATCTTCTCATAAATAATATTTGGATAGGAAGGCTTAAGTCATAAAACTTATTATGGATCAAGAATTTAAGATATTAAAAGAACAAGATAATTCTTTAAAAATAGATAAAGAGATAATTGAAATCCAAAAAACTATTATATATTATGGCCAAAAGATATTACAGCATTGTGAACAAATGACTTTAGACTTAGAATCAATTATCAACCATAAGATAAATAAAGAAAAACAGATATCAATAATAGAACAGAAAGAAATAGAGATCAATAAAAATCCATTCCTTAGTCATTTAGAAAAATTAAAAGATGTCAACAAGTAATTCAGATAATGAACAATATATTTCCCCTGAAGTAGATACTTTAGTAACCCAAATAGGAAATTTAGATCTTCATGATACCTTTATTAATATTAAACCATCTGGAATAAAAACTGAAAATCCTAATATAACAGATATACCAAGTTCTAGTAAGGAGCCATATATACGTCAAAAACTAGGACATAGTTTTAATAGGCCAGTAACAGGATATGCAGGATTAATGTATACTGGAAATAATTCAGATAAATATACTCCATATGAAAAAATGAAAGCTGATACTATAAATCCCTTTGGAATATATTTAGACTTAGATTGTATTGCTAATATTGAAGAAGCAATAGATAAATGGGAAATTGCTTTAAGGATAGCTATTGTAGTAAATAAAATGAATTTTGAAACAACTAAAGGATTTATGAAAAAAAAAACATTATTAAATAGTGCACAAAGATTTTGGAAGAATATAATTGAAGACATTAAACAATCAATATATTCTGACCCAAATAATTTTATAACTAGAGTAGTTGAAACTTTCAGATTAGAATTTCATGATGAAGGAAAATATGTGAAAGATCATAATACTGTAACTCGATATACAACTGCTTTAATGAGATTATAATTATGTGATATATGTGAAATAGAAAAATACATTTATGTTTTTCAAGATTATTATTATCATATTTATAACCAAGTTTCAGATACTAGTAATTATTTACCTTTATTTTTTTTTCTAAAATCCCAGATCCTTGGGGTTCAAAATTGATAGAAACATACAGTCCAGGAAGCATAGATACCTTAGGTAAAAGAATAGAACATGTTAGAGATAAATTAAGTAATTGGTGTGCTGATGCTATTTTGGCTAAAGCTACTAAAGGATTAAAGAAAATAATTTTATTATGTTGTGATAGGCTAAAAATGCCCATAATGATAGGTTGTGATAGTTCGTATTATTATGGAAAGATAAAACGAAAATATAAAAAGAAGAAACAATATAAATATAGAAAACCTTATTTCAAAAAGCGTAAAATAAGATATTATAAAAGACAAGGATATAAAAAAGCCTATAAACCTACATATAGAAGAAGGAAAACAAATCCTAAAGAATGTATATGCTATTATTGTAAAAAGATAGGTCATTATTATTAGACCCCAAACATTTCTTAGAAGATTAGAATTATTAAATGAGAATGTGGATATATTTATGAGTTACTATGGTATTTTGGTGGACAAAAGACTTTTGAAATAGAAGGAATTAAGGTGAAAGTTAGCAGTAAAAGGAAAGCAATATTTGTGTAGTAAAGTGATGGAGAAT
>JAOSBK010000001.1:31915800-31937096 GCA_027568895.1 Erythroxylum shatona | reverse complement strand
AGCGAGCAGGATCGTGAAAAGAGGAGGGCGATGAAGGATGAGTGGGAGAAGTGGATAAGTGAGTGGAAGCGGTTGCATGAGGAAGAAAAACTGGAAAGACAGAAATTAAGAGATGGAGAAGCCAGTGATGAAGAAGAGGAATATGAAGCTAAAGAGGTGGAGGTTGAGGAGGTTGTAGACGTTTCTGAGGAGGTGTCTTTTGAATATGCTTCGTAGCCAGACATAGTCATTAGAGAATTTTTGAGATACACAAAGAAGAAAAGCTCAGCTTCTCTGTCAATATTGGCATTCTTCTTTGGGGCGGGAGCTGGAGTTTCCCTCTTTGGACTTCTAATTAGTTTATTTATTTTGTCAGAAGGACAGCTCTCATTTTCAGCTTCACTTTTGTAATGTTTGGTCTTTTGTTGTACCTAATTTTCTGCGGATCGTAAAATGAGGATAATTTGGGTTATCATATTTAGTCTTGATTAGAGTTACTGTTGAATGAAGAATCACAATTATTAGTATGTTAGTACGTGTGTAGAAGCAAAGTCTTGCTATAGAAATACTTTCAATCTCTATCATCAATGAATCACAGGTTCAATAATCACTCCAGTCACTTCAAATCTGCCAAATTTCAAATGATATAACAATTAACCTAACACATTTTACTTAATCTTTCATTTTACTAGGTTGCAGAAATCTTAAGGTGTTGTATGTGAAAAATAAGAACTAAAAGGATGCGCCATTAACAAGCACACTTCACTTGTCAGAATTCAGAAATTAAAAAAACTTGGAAATAGTTCATATCAACATCTGTTTATTATGTTATTTGTTGTTTAATTTCCAAGTAGGACATTTTTATTATATTATGCTACTCATCCCAAGTTAGTAGTGATTTTTGGTGTACGCAATTACTTAATTTCAATATGTATTAGTTAGTTTTAAGGGCTAGTTTGAGTGTAACTTCAGTAATATAACACAACAAATGACGGTAAGAGCTTATGTGCACTTCTTTAATGATCCTTTTATTGGTTTGGAATATCGTCTAAACATAGTGCAGAAGACAATTAGGTGAAATATGATATCCCTTTGGTTGCATCTCTGAAACTTGGAAGCCAATACATAAAAGATGTTTTGTAATTGTTTGTGTGGTTGGTTACAAGTGGTGACGTGAAAGAATTAAGTAGTATTTGATACTGAAGATACAATCCCATTCCTGAGCCTACCTATAAAAATGAAGCCTAACACTTCAAACTTACCTACACGCTAACCAAACAAATGGCCCCTTTCATTGCTACTGCTACTGCTACCTCCACCTTTTTCCCCTTCAGCTATCCTTATCTAATTCTCTGTTTGTTTCTGCTCTTCCCTGCACAGAAGAGCTATGGCTTTGAAGCCAGACAAATTGCAGAAGACCGCCATCCTCAGGATAACCATGTTATCCAAGTCAATTCTCTATTTGCTGCAACTTCTTGCAACTCTACTTCTCAAGGTCTAGATCTAAGAAGAGGTTTAAAGTTTTCATTTTTTATTTGAATGTAGATTCCATATGTTTAAATCAGAAAACCTTGCAATTAATATCCTTATCAGATGTTTCCTTCTGTTATGCTACTCTTGATTCAGTCTGTTCTGTTGCTTTTAGACTCAAGTATGAGAAAGAAAGCTAAAAGCAGCCAACTCCGAGCTAGTTGGAGTAAGTGGTTAAAAAGGGGCAGAGACTTTTTGCTCATATCAATCATGAAATCACTTAATTATGTGAAGTTCAAGTAGGGTGGACAATAATGCAAATTATGGTGTGGTTAAGAACATAATATAACTTCTTTTATTACATAATTTCTATTTAAGGAATTACAATTTTCATAACTTATTAGCTTCATCAATTCAGAATTGAAGGGCAAGTCGTCTCTGAAATTGGTACATAAGTACGGACCATGCAATCATCTCCAAAACACTAATACTACAACACTACCCGATCACGCTGACGTCCTCCGGCGGGATCAGTTCCGAGCAAATTCTATCCACTCCAAACTCTCCGGAAGCAACCACCTGAAGGGGACTGATGCAGCCACTCTGCCAGCGTTTGACGGCAGCAAAGTTGGCTCGGGAAATTATATAGTCACAGTCGGACTTGGAACCCCCAAGAAGGACCTCTCGCTTATACTCGACACCGGAAGCGACCTTACATGGACTCAATGCGAGCCATGTGTAAGGTCCTGCTATCAGCAACAAGACCCCATTTTTAGTCCCTCTCAGTCAACATCGTACGCCAACGTTTCTTGCTCCAATTCACTCTGTAACTCACTCACCTCCGCAACAGGTAATAGATATGAATGTTTCATTTTCTAATCTAAAACCTCATCAGTGAATTTTTGTCTTGTTTGCAGGAAACACACCTGGTTGCTCATCCTCAACGTGTGTCTACGCCATTCAATACGGCGACTCGTCTTTCTCTGTCGGATTCTTTGGCAAAGAAAGGCTAACCTTAACATCCACCGACTCATTGGACATCTACTTTGGCTGCGGCCAGAACAACCAAGGTCTTTTTGGCGGAGCCGCCGGTTTACTTGGTTTAGGACGTGATAAACTCTCTGTCGTCTCACAAACAGCTCAAAAATACAGCAAACTCTTCTCCTACTGCCTACCATCTTCATCAAGCTCCACTGGCTTCCTCACCTTTGGTGGGTCACGGTCATCTTCCCTTAAATTCACTCCATTGTCAACCATATCCGCTGGAACCTCCTTCTATGGCTTGGAATTTACAGGAATCAGAGTTGCCGGCCGCAAACTCTCTATTGCCTCATCAGTGTTTTCCACGGCTGGGGCAATTATAGATTCTGGCACCGTCATCACCCGTCTGCCACCGGCTGCTTACTCTGCTCTGCGATCCGCCTTCCGAAAGGCCATGTCTAAGTACCCAACAGCCCCGGCTCTTTCAATACTGGATACTTGCTATGACTTGAGCAACTATAATGCAGTGACAGTGCCAAAGATTAGTTTTTTGTTCAGTGGAGAAGTTGAGGTGGATATTACTGGGATTTTATACGCCAATAAACCGTCGCAGGTATGTCTGGCATTCGCCGGAAACAGTGACCCAACAGACGTGGCCATATTTGGAAATGTGCAACAGAAGACATTGGAAGTGGTATACGACGGCGGCAGAGGCAGAGTTGGGTTTGCCTCGGGAGGTTGTAGCTGATTCAGGTGGAGTTCACGAAATAGATTGATTCTGGGGGGTTGGGATTGAGGTAGAATAATCACTACTTGTTGGCATTCATTGACATAAGGAATGTCAAAATTAGAAAAATAAAACGTCAATGCAGATCATTGATCATTTTCTACTTTCACCAAGCAGCTGCTTTATGGAATATCACTGAGCTTGCTAAAAGAGGGCTTCGGATTCAGCTACTCACTGTAACTTATCAAGATTGCTAGAGCATTTATGATTGCTGAGAAGGAAATGAACAATAATTCTTGCTGAGATCTTATGCTTGTTGGAGTTTCAATTTGCATGTTTATATATATATATAGAATTGAAGAATATATGTAAGAATATATATAAATGTCAATTTTGACCCGGCCCGATCCAATTTTAACCTGAATTGATCAAACTACAGGTTAAAAGTGATCGGCCTAACCCAACCCGTGACCCATCCGTTATTTCAAAAATGATGCTAGTTTATTAAAAAATGACGTTATGTGACTTCTCTGATATTTAAAAAATGATGTCAATTTATTAAAAAATAATGTTATTTTTAACATTTTTTTAAAAAATATAAAATGGGTCAAATTGACCTAATCCGTCTAGGGTTTGTTGGGCCATGGGCTGGTCAGCTCTTAGGCCACGGGTTGACCTATCCTAATCAGTCGGGTCACGGACCACCTTAGCCTGTGATCAGCCCATTGACCCTAAAGGTAGCATAGTTGAAACAAATTCCTTACTATTGGAAAATGTGCATGTATATACATATTTGTAGAATAGAAGAATATACATATACACACTATAAGATGGCTCAGCTGAAGCAAATTCACTTTACTGTTGAAAAATATGTGTATGTATTTTCCAATTCTAAAAGATGGTTAGTTGATACAAACTCACCTTACAAGTCACGGCTTATGCAACAACCAAATGTCACTTCGCATCTATTTGAATGTGCCAACTGCGATCTTTCATCATAATGTACATAAAGCACAGTTCTCTGTACAAGCACCTATCTAATTACGTTGTTAAGAACCGAGGGGGCCTAAGGACGGATTGTTAAACTAGAAATAACAGATCCTTCAGAAATCATACATAAGAAATCCCCTCACAAAATATTGCTTTGGTGGAGAACTTTTCTGCCTCGCCCTTTACCTTGTTCAATTGTGGACAACAAAATCACTAAGAAGTCCCCCGCGTCCTGCTCAGATGCTAATTCCAAGTTTGTTTGTAAAAGTGGGAATGGAGTTGATGGATTGTTCCACAGCATTTTCCTACTGCTACCACTTCTTTTGGATTGGTGCTGGTTCTCGCTTACTAGGACATCTGTACTGCTCGCAACAATATGCAACACACCTCCCACACCATCAACATGAATTACACTATCTAATCCAATTTCTGACTCCACTGACCACTCTATATCAACGGGAATTCCTCGGAATTCAGGCTTGTCTATATCTGCCAAACTAGAACAGCTAACTACCAACATGAGTCTTTCTGTCAGGAGAACAAATTTTCCAGTTTGTTTAAGTGATTTGCATGTTATGAGTACTTCATCCTTGAGTTTCAAGCCTCCATCAACCTCCATTAAAACTGATGTTCCAACTGCTTCCTCCAAAATATAAGGCCTCAGAGGAAGTTCTCTACTCAGAGGTCTAGGAAGCCGGATCCTGTATTTTTGAGATCCAACTTGGTATAGCTTACTACTGTTTCTGATACTCTGTGCAGTTTTTCCAGTGACCTCAAGAATACTAGCTGCCGGCTTTGCCACAAGACCTGTAACTCCCAATGCTATTCCTGCACAAACAAAACAGGCCACAAGCTGTCAACAAAACAATCTGCTTTATTTTCAGGTCTCTTTTAACCCTGATAAGAAAATCTCAAATCATGATTTGCAAGAAATTTCTGCTATTTTTTATGCAACTGCTACAAGGTCAACAATTCCAAAGTTAATCTTTGATGCAATCTGAGGCATATCAATATTTATCCACCTATAAATTCACAACATGGGCCATCCAGAACAATTTCTGTAGTTCATTTATCAATTGACTCTGGTCAACCTGATGAACCTAAAGTGAACTAACGGCAAGAAAGAAGATAAACGGGAAAACATTGTTGAGGCTCCATCCATCAGTTCTTTAGAGCTGTTATCCTATATTTGTGCTAATCTAAAGTAGTAGTTCATGGCAAACTATTGATGGTTGTTAACTAATTGTATCGGATATTACAAAAGGACAACATAATCATCATTGCATCATGCAGAATATTAATCAATGGGCCTTAAAACGCACATAATGAACACAATATCAAATTAGTAAAGCTTTAATAAATGTAAACACGTTTTATTTCAACGGTTCTTTAATTAGTTTTAAGTGTGCCTAGTAATAAATAGTTCACAATCCGTGTCTCTATTTGAATTTTTTAAAAAGGATTTCTAATGTATTACCTGAAAGGACTCCAGGAAGACCACGTTTCTCAGCTTCTTTTATTGGAGCTTGAAGAAGACCAGTAAGCCCCTGAAATCAACAAAAACAATCACTAAACTAAGAATGTCACATGTAATTTCTGCTTCTACGCATTTAGATGTGAAAACAGAGCAACTGTTGGAGCTCTTGATGTGCAAATGAGGAAATGAAAATGCTAAAGGATGTTAATTAATATCGCCTTCCTTCTATGTAACAATTATGTTTTAACAAATGTGATTCTTTCCCATTGTGGAATATTAGAGTATCATGTATTGCCTACTATTATTGATAGAAAGACAGGAAACAAGCTACTTTATTTCCCATTTCTCTTTTCCACATGACATCAGAAGAATCGCTCTCTTGCTACCTTTCTATTAGCCATTTATTGGGCATGGGCCCTTCAAATGAAGATCCTACATTGAGGCATGGGATGAACAAGGTTCATTGGTGATGTCCTGGTTATGGAATTTGATGATTCCAGACATTTATATTTCTTGGTACTGCCAAGAAAATTTGGGAAGTTACTAGACAGACATATTCCAAAGTCCATGATGTTGCTTAAATCTACGAAATTAAAACCAAACGAAAGAATCGATCTGCATAAAATACTTGAGTCTCTTGCAAGGTTTATGGCAAGAAATTGACCACTATCATTGTATTCAATGCGTTGAGATCAAAATGTTGCAATTTTGAAACAATTCATATAAAAAGATGTACTTAAGATTTTTTTTAGTTGGTTCCAATGTTGAAAAAGATCTGCTGTCTTTAAATTAGACAATACCAACCATTCATTCTGAAGGACAAATGGGAGACAGTTCTATTCTTTTGACCAGAAAATCTGTGAAAAGGTGTCAAGTTGTATACTAGCCGTACACAATTTTAGAAAAATCAATTTTTTAGTATCCCAACTGCTGTGGGATACTAAGACATTGCCCTCTTTTCCTAGGAGAGAGTATAGAATCCTGGGAGACTATTTTCATTTTCTACGAGAGTACGGAATCCTAAGAGATTAATTCCTAGAGATTGTTTCTTATTTTTTCTACTTCTCTAAGGTGTATACGCATGTAATCCTAAATCATTTTGGAATAGAACAATTCATTTTTCCTTCTACTTTGTGACATAGTGTCAAAGTCTTATACTAATGAAAATTCTGCACCCTTCATTGCAATTTCTAGCAGCCTTCATTGTTGCAATCTCCAATCATCATGCAACCTTCATTGTTGCATTTTCCCAACCAGACCATACTACTTTTCATCACTGTGATTTCTTTTCTTAAACTCTTAATCAAATAAACCATGTCTGAGATCTAAAACCCACCCAAAATTCTAAATAAATTCAATCAAAAGGTGAGCTCCAAACATATCAGTTGAATGGCAAGACCTATCTGAATTGGTACCAAAGGAGGACAAAATAGATGGTACCAAAGATCCAAAGACAACCTTTGGCGTACATACTGTAAGAAATGACGACACAAACAAAAGTTGCTGTAAATTGTATGGTAAACCACCAAGCCGAGAATGGAGTAACAACGGAAACCAGAGAAAGGCCTCTAGTTCAGCCCACATCACTCTAAATAATCAAGAAAAGCTGCAGGAACAGAGGGGAATTCAACAGTGAAGATATTGAAAAGCTTAAAAAGCTACTGGATGAGATAAATAAAACATCACATGTAAGTTAATTAGCTTTCTCAGGTAATCCTTGTTCAATTTGATTTAATGCCTCGAAGAAATCCTTTTGTCATTTATGGGTAATTGATTCAGGCACCACAGACCATATGATATTCTCAACCAATCAATTTAGAAATTACACCCTTGTCCAAGTAATAGAAAAGTTGATGTTGCTGATTGATCTCTTATCACTGCTGCTGGCATAGGAGACATACAACTTAACCCATCAATCTTATTAAAAAATGTCCTTCATGTTCCTAAGTTATCCACTAATCTTGTTTCTATACATAACAGTGACCATACACCTGTTCTGTACTGTTCCTTTATGAACTTCAGGACCAAGGTTCAGAAAAGAGGATGGGCTGTACTACTTGGAAACTTCAAACCGACCATCCATTGTTTGCAATTTTAAAGATCATGTTCCCTTTCCTTTTTAAAGGGATATATGTAGCGAGTTTTCATTGTGATGTGTGGGCGTTTGCCAAATGCAGCCATGTGTCTTTTCCATTACGATAGGTGTCAAGTGGAAGTGCGGTGATGCATGCAACTGAGGCATCCTAGCAGACCAGTCACATTGACTGAACCACGTAAACCATCAGTGTTGATTTTTTCTATTCTCTCTAACCACATGATATCAGAGCTGGCTTGATCACTATCTTCAATGGCTGATGCTACCAATGACAACTTTGTTCCCTCCGAAGCTCTCAAAGGCGAGAGGGAGGTGTCCTCTACTGTAAGTCCAACAATTTTGGAATCCTCCTTACACCTCTCGATGGAGAAACTAAATGAAAGAAATTACAGAGAGCGGGCTCAATCAATGCGGCTGGTGATTGATGGAAAGGGAAAATTAGGCTACGTCACAGAAGAAAAAAAGAAACCTGCTGTCATTGACATGGCGGCACTGCAACGATGGCGGTCTGAAAATTCCCTAGTAAATGCATGGCTAGTAAACTCAATGGAGTGCAATCGGAAAAGCCTACCTGTTCTTGTCGATGGTGCACAATGTTTGGGAAGCCGTGCAGGAGACCTGCTCAGATGTTGAAAATGCCTCTCAACATTTTGAGATCAAGACTCGGTTGTGGGGGCCGGAACAAGTAGAAAGAGAAGTGACTGATTATTATATGGCAATGTTCGGACTTTGGCAAGAACTCGAGTTCTAATGAGGCATGGGAGTGTCCAAACGACAGTATACAATACAAGAAGGTGGAAAATGAACGGGTATTTGAGTTTCTTGCAGGGTTGAACTGCGACCTTGACAAGGTTAGAGGTCAGATTCTGAGTAGCTGCCCATTACCGTCAATGAGGGAGGCGTTCGCGGAGGTTTGCAGAGAAGAGAGTAGGCGACGGGTGATGCTGAAGGAGAATGGAACGGCTGAATTGGTATGGAATTCAATTCCAGGAACCTAAGATGCATGTATAGTGGTAGGTACAATGGAATCTAATTAAATATATCAAACTGAAGATCAGTTACCTGTTTTAACATAAGATGCATGTGTACTCTTAGAATGCACATAAATTGGTTCACTGTAAGTAAATATATGCCACGCACCAAAAAATTGCACAGAAAACATACCTCCAAAACTTCATTTATCACACCTTTACTCTGTGAAGTGGCACCTTTCTGTTGTTTCCCAGATCTAGCAACAGACTGGTCATCAAATGTAAATGCAACAATACCCTACAAGCAGAATACCCTGACGTTAATGAATTTGAAATTCTGCTGTTATCTTAAGTCCATCATGGAAAAACTACCTTGTGTGCAGCTTTACTGAACTGAGTGGCGGCATCACTTACAGCAAAGACTGTGTTACTCACAAGGCTTGTAGTGCCTTGTGCCATGCCCATGATAAGTCCAGTTGGACTCTGAAAAAAGATTTAGTTGATCTTTAGAAAAAGAGATGAAAACAAGCTGTATTATTAATGAGATTACATCACCTGCAGAATGCCTCTTGCAGGAACAGACAAAAAATCTCTGATCCCAAGCCCTAAATTCCTAGCAAATCCCAAGGGATTGCCTATAACACCAGCGGAACCAAAAACCTAGTTGTTGGACATAAACCACACAAGGAAAAGAAAGTTCAAAATGATGAGATTATAGAAATGAAAAAAATGCACTAATCTACCACCGGAGGAACTCATAAAATAAGTAACATAATCTTGATTAACATGTGTGAAATGACATTAAAAGGAATTTATCACTTAATTTAACCAATTATTTGATTCCACGCCCACTCGCATAGAGAATGATCCATGTAGCTGATCTAAAGTTGCTTGGGATTGAAGCTCAGTTTAACTGAGAAACAATTACCAGTCCAAGAAAATGAAAAACCATTAAAGAAAAGAAAAGTGAAAGATCTACCTTGTACATCTCGTGAAGAAGTTGACGCATGAAATGCCTTGTGAGAATGCCTTGCATGGACTCCCAACTAGCCATCTGATGCGTTATTGTCAGTTGTTTAAGATGGATTCGAGCCCCCTCAACATCAGCAAGAGCCATAAGACCTCTCTGTAATATCTACTGTTGTAAGTATGCAGTTGTAGAAACAAAGACCAAATTTTGGACAACAAAGAATTGCAAACATGAAAAATGGGCAACAGCTACAGGCAGGATTTCATTAGAACTCGTACTTAAGACACAGGCAAGATTACATTAGAAGTCAAACTTTTTTCGTATACTACGGAATCCTTAGAAGATGTTCAGACGAGGCACTGCATAGCAGATAGGCAGCAGAAATAAGTGTTGAGATATACATTGGCTGTAAATAGAAGAGAAGAAAAGTTTGAAATCCCCTGATTTAAGGGATTTAGTTAGATAGTCTATTTGATCTAGTTTCCTATTTTAGCTCTTGTAATTTCCTATATAATACTGTATACTATCTATTCAAAGAACATAATATACAAGTATTCTTTTCCACGTGCTATCAGAGCTCTAGCCTTCATTGCTGCATTCCTCCTTGTCTTTCATTCATTGATTCTTGTTTAGACAGCCTTAACTGCTTCGTTTTTCTTTCTTCATCATGTCAACCTCCCAAACTTTTGTTTCTAACCCTCCCGAAGAATTCAGTTCTAATCAGAATATTGGAGATTTGCAAAATATTCAGACTTCCTATAGGCTTAATGAGAAGAACTACCTCAAATATTTTGTCTGCACATATCTCAAGGGCAAAGGGAAGCTTAGCCACCTTCTTGGAACATGACTGACAAAGGATAACCCAATGTTGGAAGCATGGGATGAGGAAGATTCCATGATAATGTCCTGGCTATGGGATTCCCTGGATCCCATGATCAGTGACACATGCATATTTTTGGTCATTGCAAAGGACATTTGGGATTACATTCGTCGCACATATTTGAAGGCTCATGCTGCTGCTCAAGTGTATGAGCTCAAGGTCAAAACTATAGCTGCTAAGCAAGGAGCCAAATCTGTCAATGAGTATGCAAACCTGCTGCAAAATCTGTGGCAAGAACTTGACCATTACTGAGCTTTCAAGATGAAATGCCATGAGGATGCTGCTATCTTGAAGAATTTCATTGGAAAAGACCCTGTCTATGATTTTTTGGCCAGATTGAATCCTGAATTCAATCAGGTTAGAATCCAAATCCTTAGCAAAGTGGACACACCGTCTCTAAAAGAGAATTTCATTGATTCGAGGAGAAGAAAGTCGAAGGAGTGTTATGCTTGAACAACAAACCATGGACGAGTCAGCCTTATTAGCAAAAACAGATCATCAGGTGCAAGGAAGTAGTGCTCTGTCCAAAAATCCTGGTAGAGAAAACCAGGGGAAGGAGAATAATGACATTCTCTAATGCACCTACTGCAAGAAACCGAGACACACAAAGGAAACTTGTTGGAAACTGCATGGTAAGCCACCAAGTTGAGAGTGGGAAAATCGTGGGGAACAGCAAAGGTCTCAAGCACATATGGTAGAGCAACCCGAAGCTGAGGAAATTTCAACAACAGGGGGGTTCAATAGTGAAGAGATTGAGAAGCTGAGAAGCTTGATGGGGTCTATTGAAAAACCTTCTAAAACTTGCTCTTTGGCTATTTCAGGTAAACCTCTACTTCCTTTTTGCATGATTGCCTCAGAAACTTCTTATACTAACTCTTGGATAATAGACCCCGATGCTACATACCATATGACACCCACATCTCAACTCTTCCACACCTATACCCAATGCCCAAGAAACAGAAAGATTGTAGTAGCCAATGGCTCTTTAGCTACCATTGCAGGGTTTGGAGATGTAAATATCAAACCTACCCTTATTCTTAAAAAACTCCTCCATATACCAAAACTGTCGGCTAGCCTTATTTCCATTAAAAAACTTAACCAATGATCTTAAATGTTATCCTACTTTCTTTCCTTCTTATTGTGTTTTTCAAGATCAGGTCTAGGGGAGGAGGATTGGACTTGCTAAGGAAAGAAGTAGTCTTTACCACCTTGAATTCCCTCAAAAAACTAGAAGCAATTTGTCTCTATCATTTCTTAGTTCCTCAAATAAAGATGCCATTTGGTTGTATCACCTGCACCTAAGTCATCTATCTTTTAAGGTTTTAAAGGTCATGTTCCCTCATTTGTTCCAAAAATTAGATATTTTTAAATTTCATTGTGATGTTTGTAAATTGGCAAAACATACTCGGGTATCTTTTCCTATCAGCAATAAAAGTAGTTCTCATTCTTTTCATTTGATTCATAGTGACATATGGGGTCCTCTACTACACCTAATTTTTGTGGGGCTTGCTTGTTGGTTTGTATCCTTAATTGATGATTGCACTTGGGTTACATGGCTCTTTCTTCTTAAACAGAAATCTAATGTTAGCCTTGTTATACCTAATTTCCACTCAATGATTCAAAACTAATTTGGGGTCAAACTAAAAAGCTTTCAAACAGACAATGCTAGAAACTACTTCAACCAAACTTTGTTACCTTCTTTCAATCACAAGACATTATACATGACTCATTGTGTGTTAATACACCTCAACAAAATGGGGCAGCTAAAAGGAAAAATGAGCACTTACTCAACACCACCCAAGCCCTACTCTTCCAAGGGAATGTCCCTAAATCTTACTGGGGAGAGGTAGTTCTTACTGCTAGATACGTGATAAATAAACTTCCCTCACATGTGTTAGACAACAAAGGTCCCATAGAAATTCTTAATAGTTTCTATCCACAATTCAAAACATCACATGGCCTTACACCTAGGGTATTTGGGCTCATGTCCATAGCCAACACAGAGACAAACTAGACCCTTGAGCCATCAAATGTGTTTTCCTCAGTTACTCACCTACTCAAAAGGGATAAAAGTGTTACAATCCTTCATCTAGAAAATTTTATATCTCTACAGATGTCACTTTCATAGAAAATACACCTTTTTCTCCAAGTCCTCTCTTCAGGGGGAGATTTCTTTGATAGAGGATAACGCTTGTGAGTCATTCGAACCAATTAAAACACGAGAATATTTCCCAACAGTAATTGGTTCAAAAGGCTTGTTGTTTCAACAATACGAATTAGAGCAGAAGGAAGGTCAAGTGTTTTAAGTGGTTCGAAGGACTCACAAGTGGATATTTCCTAGGTGTTAAATGACTCCTAAAAGTTAGCTAAATAGATCAATTAGAATATTATGTACAACAGTTAGTTTCCTAAAATAGCTCCTTGTATTCCTATATATACTTGTACCTATGTATTGACTGTTAAGGGAATAATAATATACATCTGTTCAGCTTATATTTCTGCATGGTATAAGAGCATACATGAACAGACCTAAACCCTAGCCGCTAACTACTTTCTTTAATCCTACCCATCTATGTCAACCATGTCCGACATCTCTGAATCCTCCAACCCATCTGTTCAAAAACCTCCACCTCATAATCCTACCTCAGATTCTCATTTCATTCAGATCACTACTATACAACTGAATGGAGAGAATTTTCTTCGTTGGCCCCAATCAGTTAGAATGTACATCCATGGTAGAGGCAAGATAGCTGGTATTTGTTTAGTTATTCAGATAGTAAATGGCGTTCTTTTTAGTTACGTATCACATACCTCATGTGGATCTAGCTGTCAATAGCGTAGAACACGTTATGAGAGTTGTTGAAGGGGACTGGTTGCTCCGTTATATGCATGCTAATGGGGCAAGTATGGTTGATTATATCATTACCCATTGATTTATGGAAGTGCGAGGAGTTTCTCATGAATCAATTGATTTTTGCTGTTCCCGTTATTGCTGTTGGTTTAGCTGTTGCGTTGGTCAAGGTACTGATGCAAACTAAGCCGTAGAAGGAATCACAAGACAACCCGAGGCGGAGGGAAAAATACATGGTACTTTATTGCTTAGTCTAGCTTTTATGGAAGCTTTAACAAATAAAGGTCAAACCCCGCTGAAGCACTGGAAAAATGTTGACCACAATTTCTAGCGCTTTTTAAAAACCATTTACTTGCAACGCCTTGAGTGGACAGGTAAAATAATACAAAAAAGCCTTGATTTCCTTTCTGGATGATAAGCGGGGTGAGTTGGAGTGTGAACTCCTGGAAAGTCTGATCGCAGTGGACCCACATGAAAAAGAAATTCTTTTATCAACTTATCTTAATCTTTAAGGTCTCCTCGCCAATTGGTGACGATAAAGTAACCAACCCGCCTATTGTGGTGAGGCTGCTTTTTGTTTCTTGGGGCTTCTTTGGTGATTGTGAAGTCACCGGATGAATTGCCAAGTAGATAGATTAGATTCGGACGTGGCTGTTGCTTCGCGACGAGGCAAGATTTGATATCTGACTGGTGACAAGAAGGAACCAGCAGCTGATGATCCTACATATGGAATATGGGAGCTAAACACTCTATGGTTATGACGTGGCTGATGAATTCTATGAAAGAGGATATCAGCTCCAACTATATGTGATACCACACTGCTAAGGAGCTACAAGATAATGTGAATCAGATGTATTCTAATTTGGGAAACCAGTCCCAAGTGTACAAATTGACTCTAAAATTGGGCAAGATCCACCTAGGTGAGGATAGTGTTACTAAGTACTTTAGTTTTCTGAAATGTTTGTGGCATGACTTAGATTTGTTTAATGACTATGAATGGAAATCCCCTAATGACTGTAACCATTATCGAAAAACAGTAGAGGAACCGAATTTTCAAATTCTTGATTGGTCTTAATGTTTAATATGATGAGGTCAAAGGTAGGATTATTGGGAGACAAACACACCCATCCATTAGGGAAGTCCTTGTAGAAGTCCAACGTGAAGAGAGTAGACGACTTGTGATGCATGGCAAATGAAATCCTACACCTAATATTGAAAATTCCTTGGTTGCTGGGAATGCTGCTGGCCGTGCTAAGAAGATTGAGGAGAAGTCACGAGAAATAAAGGCACAGGTTTGATGTGACTACTGCAATAAAGCTTGACATACCCGTGAAACATGTTGGAAACTCCATGGAAAACTTGCAAATTGGAAGGGATCTCATGAATGAAAATTTAATAGAACATCATCAACCCATGAGGTAGATTCTGGACAGTTCACTCAAGAGCAGATTAAACACATCCTGAAGTTGTTGAAATCCAAATATGAGTTCTCAAGTGCTCCCAATGCATCTATTGCACAAACAGGTAGAGATTTTAATGCCTTGTCATGTTCCTTTCCCTACAATTCCGCTCCTTGGATCATTGTTCCAGGAGCATCTGACCGCTTCGCCTAGCAACATGATGCTTGTATTGCTCTCCCACAACCCTGTTTTCACAATTTAGGCTACTCCCATTTCGCTCGCCACTACACCATTTAGGTTGAAAGCCATAGTGCTAATACCTAAAGCAGTGAACCAAATACCTACTATAGGCCAAGCAGCTAGGAAGAAATGTAAAGAACGAGAGTTGTTGAAACTAACATATTGGAAGATCAATCAGCCAAAATAACCATGAGCGGCTACGATATTATAAGTTTCTTCTTCTTGACCGAATCTGTAACCTTCAATAGTAGATTCATTTTCTGTGGTTTCCCTGATTAAACTAGAGGTTACCTACCCATTGTCCCCCTTGCTTAGCTCTTCCTCTAAGGGGTGGTTGTGTAACAAGTGCATAATGTCCACTGAAACAACCATGTATTTTATCATCAACTTGATGAATTAATTTGCCTTGTCATGTTCCTTTCCCTACAATTCCGCTCCTTGGATCATTGATTTAGGAGCATCTGACCATATGACTAGTTCTTTTGATTTATTTCATACTTATAACCCTTGTTCTGGCTGTGAAAAAATTCTTATAGCAAATGGGTCATTTTCTGCTATAGCTAGAAATCACTCTATCTTCTAATATCTACCTTAAGTTTGTCCTTTATGGTCCTAAACTAGCTTGTAATCTACCATTTGTGAGCAAACTAACGCGTGACTCTAACTGTACCATTACGTTTTTTGATTCGTATTGTATTTTCCAAAAATAGACTTCGAAGAGGATGATTGGCAGTGCTAAGTTGATAGATGATCTCTACTACTTCGTTGATGACTACTTGAAGAATAAAGAAGCTCATGGCTTAAGTAGTATTTGTTCTACCCCTGCTAAAGAACATATTTTACTTCGGCATAACAAATTAGGACATCCTAGTTTCTTATATCTCAAAAGACCATTACCTCATTTGTTTAAATCTGTGGATTGTTCAAAGTTTTATTGTGAGCATTGCATTTTATCCAAAAGTCACAAGACCATTTACCCTACAAAACCATACCAACCCTCTAAACTATTTTACTTAATTCATAGTGATGTTTGCGGTCCATCTCTTCTTAAAACCCTTTCTGGAAAAAAATGGTTTGTAACTTTTATCGATGATCACACTCGATTATGTCGGGTCTATTTGATGAGTGAAAAATCTAAAGTTGCTCAAATCTTTCAAAACTTTTATACCATGATTGAAACCCAATTTCACACACATATTGGTATACTTCACTCTGACAATGGTATCAAGTATTTTAATGAAGTCCTTGGAAATTTTCTTAAGCTTAAAGGCATTGTTCACCAATCTACTTATGTTAACACCCTTCAACAAAATGGCATTGCCGAGAGGAAAAATAAACATTTACCGAAAGTATCTTGGGCCATTATGTTTGCTATGAATGTGCCAAAATACCTTTGGGATAAGGCTATGTTGACTGCATCATACTTAATCAATTGAATGCCCAATCGTGTTTTGCATTAGGCTACACCCCTAGATGTGTTTAAACAAAGTTTTCCTAAAAATTGACTTTATTCTACTCTTCCCCTTAGGGTTTTTGGGTGTACTGTGTATGATCATACCTCGACTTAAGGAAACTCCAAACTAGATCCTAGAGCTGAAAAATGTGTATTTATTGGCGTATGCTCCTAGTCAGTGCTACAACCCTTTCACACAAAATTGTTGTATCCATGGATGTCACATTCCTGTAAGATAAAAAAATTTCTTCAAGGGTAGAACTCTAATGAAGCAAATTTTTTTTGGATTTTACTATTACTCCCAACCCCCTACCCACATTTTACTATTATGCATTCACCAGGCCGAGAACATTTGGATGCTGTGTATAGGATACTACGGGATCTAAAAGGAACTCCCGGGCAAGGTTTAATGTTTCATAAGCAGAACAATCTTCAAGTTGAAGTTTATACCAATGCTGATTGGGAAAGAAGTGCTACAGATAGAAGATCAATTTCAGGCTATTGAACATTTGTTGGTGGTAACTTGATAACTTGGCAGAGTAAAAAAAAAAAAAGTGTTGTTGCAATTTCAATTGCCCACAACCTGGTCCTTCATGATAGAACAAAAAATGTTGAGGTAGGCAAGAACTTCATTAAGGAGAAGATTGAAAAAGGATTAATTTGTGTTCCCTATATACCGATCTCACAACAGGTAGCTGATATTCTTATAAAAGGGTTACACAAGAGGTAGTTTAGTGTTCTAGTTACCAAGCTGGCTATGGATGACAAGCTTGAGGGGAGAAGTTAGCTAAATTAGATATTAGAATATTATGTACAGCTATTAATTTCCTAAAATAGCTCCTTGTGTTCCCATATATACTTGTGCCTATGTATTGACCGTTAAGGGAATAATAATATACATTTGTTCAGCTTATATTTCTACAATTACATCTAAGTTTCCCAATAATACTATTGAACCTGAGTCATCCCGTGTACCAGCCAGTGTTACTCAAGTGTATTCAAGGGGAAAGGCCGTTCCAGAATTGGCACAAGTCCAAGAATCCAACTCAGACTCTGGAAATGAAGTCATGGTAAGATCTGACTCACCTTTACATACTCAAAATTTTGAACCCATTGTTGTTAGGAAAGATGTAAAAGAATGCACTAAGCGACGACTCTATCCTCTATCTCACTATGTCTCTCTTAAGCGCATATCACAACCTACCAAAAATTCATTGTGAGTTTAAACACCATTACTATCCCTAACACAGTTTCTGAGGCATTGTCAAAGAGGGAATGGAGTGATGCTATCAGCGAGCAGATGAGCGCATTAGAAAAGAACAGGACATGGGAGATTGTTGATAAATTGAAAGGGAAAAACACTGTTGATTGTAAGTGGATTTTCACACCAAAATACAAGGCTGATGGATCTCTTGAGAGAGATAAAGCTAGATCTGAATACATCTGGTTGATGTCACAACTGCTTAGCCGTGTGGTAACACATGTAGTTGGACCTGATTTCCTCCTGCATAGAATTCAGTAACCATGTCAACATCATGGAATTCTCGACGTCCCAAGTGGGATAGAATGGATCCTCAAGGGCAGGTTCCTTTGCTCCTGTCAAGTAGTGGATTTTCCCTCTGCCATGGACGTACATGCGGACTGATTGAGACCAGCGTAGGAAATTTTCTCCATTCAGCCTTATTGTAGTAATTTGAACTAACAGTCAGACATGGGAAGATGAGGGTTATCGAGTCTTTTGGTGGAGTCTTGAGAAGGGCTTGACTGGTTTGTAGGGAGTTTTGCGGATTCTGATACAACATCAAACATGGTGGAAGAGAACTAGAGGTGGCTAGGGGTGTTTTGCTGTTCCGCTTAAAGGATTTTCTGCTTTGATATCATGTAGAAAAAAAGTATTTTCTTTTCTATATTTCTCTATTTGACATGCTACATATAAATAGGAATACAATATAACTATACTAGGAAAGAAATCTATACAAGATAAATCAATCTCCTAATTTATCTCCCAACTAATCTCCTCTAATTACTTCTGTAAATGAGTAACTGATTCCAATCAATCACCTAAGAATCAGCAACTAATCATGACGTTTAATTCCTAAAAATTCTCCTTTACAACAGGGATTTGGTTAGATAGTCTATCTAATCTAGTTTCCTATTTGATATCCTAAATATTCTCCTTTCCAACAGGGATTTAGTTAGATAGTCTATCTAACCTAGTTTCCTATTTGATCTCTTGTAATTTCCTATATAATACTGTATACTATCTAGTCAAAGAACAGAATTTACAAGTATTCTTTTCCACAGTAAGCATGACATCTAATTATCCATCTTCACTGGAAAGAGTTAATAAGCCTAACTAGAAGTTTTGGAGAACTACACTGCTGATATCATTGGGGTACTAAATGGTAAACCGTACTGTGTTGGAGACCGGTTTATCATCATTCTTGCAGAAAATTAATGTCAGTAATTCTTGCAAAAACTACTTACGTGAATAAGAGATTCTCCTGATGTAGGAATTCCATTTCTTAGAATCCATGGAGCGCTAGAAAAGCTGCAACAAAAGGTGCATAAAATATTATCAACATACAAAGTAGACAGTAGATGAAAGTTAGTCTGATTATTGATTTACCTTAAACTGAAATTGATAGGTGCAAGATCAAAAAATTCTACATATATCTTCTTCTGCCTTCTGGTTGAAAGGTAAATTTGCTGCCAAGGAGCTCCGATAGGAAGTACTGAAGGAAGGGAAGGAATGCTTCTCCTGCTCTTATCAAGAACAGGAAAATTAAGTCCATACAGTTGATCTTCTTTTGCTTCGACAAGGTCATAAGCTTGAGCATGCATAACACCCAGATTGTATGTAAGATAATGATTTGAATCTGAATATCGCAAGGCTTTGCTCTGAGACCTTGAAGAGGCGGCCTTAATGAAATCGAGCAACCCTAATATGAGCTCTTGATCAAGTTCAAGACAAAAATCTGCAACTCTGCAAATATATAAGCATATCATAAAGTATCCAAAAGAAGAAACAAACTATTCAAACATTTCCAAAGAAGGGATGGACACCTAAGTCTTATATTGTTGAATGAAAACAATAGATAATCTTCCCTCCTCCATGTTTCCAAAGCTAAATAAACAACTGGTTCACAAGACCTTTCGGAAGAACGCAGTACTCCCTCACTTTTAGATTTTGAACCATCATCCTTAGCTCTCTGGACAGCTGCACTACTTTTATATTCTTGATTAAAGGACATTGTAACAGGATATGGTGTTGTAGGCAACTGGTTATCTATTTGCAATGAAGAGATTTGAAAGCAAAGTTTTTGCTGATCCAGACTCTGAAGAAACTCAAGGCTAATATTCTTTGCAGAAGCATAGAGCAATTCCTGACAAGAAAGAATAGCTTAAGGAACAATGGAAGTTTTCTCACTATGCGAGGAAAGAGTTTTTCAATTTACCTGTGCACATGCGTTAATCAGGGAGATCCCAACATATGGAATAACAAATGAAAATCTCTCCTTGTAATCGATAAAATCTTCTGGCTTATGCTCTGGTTTACCTTTTCCTTGAAAGGAAGGGGATGAATCTCTCAAATCCTTCAATAGGTGGCAACTTGAGTCAACAATGTTGAGCACCTGCATTAGAAAAAAACAATCATGCAGCAATTCAAATGCAAAAAGCCATATTTAACAAACTACCATCAGTACCTTTGTTGCCCCCTCAGCATGAACAGATAAAAGCAACGATCTCTCTGGCTTCTGAAGTAGAGTGTAGAGAGAGGAAATGGTAAAAATGATTAGTCTCTAAACTAAGACAAATAATACTATAAACTATGGAGCATCATCATTAAAAAATAAATAAAAGGGTTATACGAAATCACACATACGATAAGCTCAATAAGATTATACTTGCTCTTAATACGTGCGGAACAATCCAAGTCCTGCTCACATTTTCTGATCACAATATTTCAACTTGCATCATTGAAGTCCCATGTTCACATAATCATTAGCATGGGTTACCCTTAAAAGAGATAAGTTGCCGACAGATGCAGATCCGCACTATGTTATATTGGCTTACAAAGTTGCAGCAGATTCCATAGAAGTAATTTCAAAGAAAAAATTTTGGACTCTGATAAGCAACATCATGAAGAAAATCTTATGGCGGAAAAGGTTCAAAATATTTGGTAAGTAATCAAGTAGACTACAGGATTCCTTTCTTTTTTAATCTCTGCAGATGACCTTGCCACCACATTCTACCTCTTCTCCTCCACATTATCAAATTTCCTCCAAGAAATGTACAGTACCTTGTAGTTGATCTTCTATCCACTATGGAACCTGCATAGTTAGCATCGGTGTAAGCTTCTAGAGTAAGAATATTGTTTTTCTTGAACAAAATTCCTTTTCCCAGACTGCCTTTCAGGTAATGTAGCACCCTATAAGCAGCTTGAAGACGGGGCTCTTTTGGATCATGCATGAATTGACTGATCATGCTTACCGAGTATGCTATGTCTGGCCGAGTGTCAGCAAGATATATGAATCTACCAACTAGTCTTTGATACATCCTTTTATCAACAGTTAGTTCTTCTTTAGCTTCTCCCAACTTGTGGTTTGGATCTATTGGTGTAGAGACTGGCTTACACCCAATCTTTCCTGTTTTTACCAACAAACCAGTCATACTTCTGTTGAGATATAAATTCCTTGTGTGGAATATGCCACCTCAATACCGAGAGAGTGCCTTAGTTTCCCAAGTTCTTTTATCTCAAACTCTTTTACTAGTCTTTGCTTCAATTCATGCTTCTCTTTCTCATCATTT
>JAOSBK010000001.1:31888044-31901888 GCA_027568895.1 Erythroxylum shatona | reverse complement strand
TTTGTTCCAAACAGTGTAAATTGAATTCAATCCCAACTTCATTAATGTAATTGAATTCAATTCGATAATGAATTCAATTCGAAGGTTTCCAAACAGCCCGTTAAGGGTATGTTTAGATGTGGGTGGAGGGATGAAAGAGAATAGAATAAAATGACCCAAATAACTCAGGCCATTATTTAAGAGTCTATTATCATCTAAAATTTAATATTTTGTGACCTCCTAAATTGAAAGGTCGGGGATAGAATAACATGACTTGCCTTTCAAACCTTTCTTATTTTATTTAAACTTTCAAACAATGGATTGATCCATTTCATTATATTCTATTCTACTCTATTCTATTTCGTTGTATTAATTGCTATTCTATTTCATTTGATCTTAAACTCTCAAACATACCCTAGAGCACAAAACTCGTGAAGGACCGAACCCGAAGCTGATAGGCCGAAAGAAGCATAAAGCATATCCAATCTTGAAGCGTCTTTTTGTGCATGCGTGGTATTCCAAATACAAAAGGACACACTCTTTCTCATCTTCCTCTCCTAAATCCACTCGCTGTGGCCATAGTGCTCTCCCCTAGATTTCCTCCCTCTTTCTCTCGCAATAAGCACCATCACCCTCAGTACCATCACCTTCACCTTCACTCTCATTCTCTTCCTTCCCGCTCTATGTCCATTTGATTGCTTTCTTTTGTTCTCTTTTGGGTCGACTAATGGGTATAACCCATTTGTCTTCTACTTGATATAATACACAAACACCGTTATGGATTTTTAGTTAAGCTCCAATTACTTTCCAATCATCATGCATCACCCTTCAACGGTTAGCCAAGAATTTGGTCCTCTCTTCGATTTTGTTACCCATGTGGGTAGCTCTGCTCTTAATGCAACATTTCATAGCATAAATTCAAATGGGCACTCGTCATTCAACTCCAATTATCTCTTCTTTGAGAGCTCCAGTTGTAACAAGAAGCAAAAGTTCGCTGCTTCACTCAGCTTGAGTAGTCGTGGAGCGTTAAGTATCAGAACAATTTGGAGTGACTTTAATAGGGTTATTAGATTTCATTGTGATAGAATACCTATTGGGTTTGCTTCAGTTCGCGTTGCTTCAGGAGATGGTCCTAGTAATAACAACAGTGGGTTGAGTGATGCTGATTGCGGAGTCATGGTGAATGAAAGCTTGCCTACTAACGGTGTTGAAGCCGAGAGCCCCAAGAAAGTTCTCATTTTGATGAGTGATACTGGTGGTGGTCATCGTGCGTCTGCGGAGGCTATTAAAGCAGCGTTCAATGAAGAATTTGGCGATGATTATGAGGTTAGTTGTGAATTTGATAAAATAGAAGTGGGTCTGTAGTACTTAGTTTAGCCTGGTTTTGATGTTTCGAGATATGGTCTTTTTTAAGGATAAGCTGAAACCAAAAGTGGCGTGCATTTGGTTATCTCAATCCTCAAGTAACATTTTGTAAGGGGGGTTGCATATGAACAATATTCTAAGTGCAATGTTTGCAATTTATTAGACTTAGGGTAAAAGGTTGAGCTAGTGAGTGGATATGAATTTATTCATATTCTTCAGTGTGTTAAGATTGTGTGTTGCAGGTATTTATTACTGATTTATGGTCCGATCATACCCCTTGGCCGTTTAATCAATTGCCCAGAAGTTATAATTTCTTGGTGAAACACGGGCCACTGTGGAAGATGACATACTATGGATCTGCACCACGAATGATTCATCAATCTAACTTTGCTGCGACTTCAACATTTATAGCACGGTAAGGCTTGCTTATCCTCTTAACATAGTGTGTTTAGCTTTTGGCATGTTTCTGTCCTTATTAATTCAGAACGTCATTACTTCCGTCTGTCTAGTCTCATTCAATTGTTTCATTTTTGGACCAAGTATACCTAATTCCTTAGCACTCACTATGATTCGACTATAATCGATGATGTACTCCTTACTCTTTATCACCAAGCCAAACCCCTTATCACCATGCGGCTTATTCTCATCCCTATATGTTTATATTTCTAATTTCTGATTTGAAGAGTACTGTATAAATGTCTCTCTTAGGAACAGAGGCTTTCATTCTAGCTTTGCTACCCAGTTTGACTTACTCTTTGTATTTTTTATTTGCAATGTGTAACTGGTTATTAATAGGAACATTTTTCATAATGACATAACTTAGAAACCATGATATCTAATATTCAAAATTTAAGATCATATAGGCCTCATTTTCAAGTGTTCTTGATTAACTATCTCCTTGTCAACATGGTTGTTGACATAAGACACTTCCTTCACAACTACATGAAATAAAAAATGAGATTCTTGACAAGAAATCTTTTTTATTTTTTATCCAATACCTTCTCCATTCATTTGTTTTAGGCCTACATTGTATTAATCTGGATAAGTTTTAGTCTTACTGTCCTTTTTTTTCCTCCAATATGAACTTCTTTGTTTCCATTCTTGCAGTGAGGTTGCCAAAGGGTTAATGAAATACAAGCCTGACATCATTATTAGTGTGCATCCTTTGATGCAACATGTTCCTCTTCGTATATTGAGGGCCAAGGGTCTTCTACGAAAGATAGTGTTCACCACTGTAATCACTGATCTTAGTACATGCCATCCAACATGGTATAATATTGCAAGTGGAGAGATTTTGATGAAAGAATGTTTTGCAGATATGTTTACCTTTCATTTAAATTTATGTTTAGGTTCCATAAGCTTGTAACGAGATGCTATTGCCCGACAGAAGATGTAGCAAAGAGGGCATTGAAAGCTAGGCTTCAGCCCTCCCAAATTAAGGTTTATGGCCTTCCTATAAGACCTTCTTTCGTGAAGCCTATTCGACCTAAGGTTGGTACCCTAAACTGCTTAACATATGAATTTAGATATTCCCCCAGTACTGTTTTGGTACAATATGATGCAATAGTGTGCTGTAAATGGTATTTTAAAGATGACCACTTTTCTTTTTAATCACTTCATTTTGTTGTGGTGTATAGATACAACCATGATACAAGATGATTCATGAATAATGCCTTCTTTTTGAAAGTATGATTATAAATTTTGGCTAAAATATTTTTTTTTCGTTATCAGACTGAAATTGTTACAAAGTTTGGCTAAAATATTTTTTTTTCATTATCCGACTGAAATTGCTTAATTTAGTACCAAATTGATTTTGTATCATAGAATGAAAACTAGGGACAATGTTGCTCATATCTAATATTATTTTCAACAAGAAATCCATGTGACACGATTGTAATCATCAATGAATACAAACAATTTAGCACCAGTGATATCAGGATATGAGAAGACCCCAGTTGTCACTATGAATTAAATAAAAAGGGGTAGAAGTTCTTTTATTGATAATGGGAAAAGACACATGGGTATGTTTTGCAATCTCACGTACATCATAATGAAAACTCACTACATCTATCCCTTTAAAAAGAGAAGGAAACATGAACTTTAAAGTTGTAAACAGTGGATGTCCCTGACGAGAATGATGAAACAAAATAACTTCCCTTTTTGATGGTGATAAAATTGATAAAGATAGATTACTATTGATGATAGATTATTGGTTTGAAGTTTACAAGCAGTACAACCTGTCCTTTTCCTTAGCAAGTACAATCCTCTTCCTCAAACCTTGGTCCTGAAATTCACAAAAGGAAGAGTACAAAATGGTTAGTTTATGTATAGAAACAAGATTGGTGGATAACTTAAGAACATGAAGGACATTTTTTAATAAGATTGACGGCATAAGTTGTATGTCTCCCATGCAAACAACAATGATACGGGACGCATCCGCAACAATAACCTTTGTGTTACTTGGACAAGGAGTATAAGTTCTAAATTGATTGCATGAGTGGATCATATGGTCTGTGCTGCCATAATATTCAGTGCTGATTTTTTCACAATTTGTGGTTCAACCATCTTATTTCTACATTCTTTAGCTCTAACGAGTGAGATTATCTCATTCAGTGAAGGAACTTCTTCTTTTCCCAAAATTTGTATCCTTATCTGATCAATCTCAGGATTCAAACCTGCAAGAAAATCATACACCCTATCCTTTTTAATATCTTTTATTTTAGCATAACAATTGCTATACTGCAGCTCAACAGTCCTATAGTAGTCCAATTCCATTGCCTTTGAGGATAGTTTTACTAGTTGGATAGAATTAATTTCAGTGATTTCTGACATAGCTTTTATGATTAGAGTTTAAAGAAAGAAATTGCAATGATAAAAACTAGAATGTTTGGTTAGGAAAGTGCAAGAATGAAGGCTACATGATGATTGGATATCGCAATAATGAAGTTTGCTAGAAATTGCAATGAAGGCCGCTACAGAATTTTCCTTAGAAACCCTAAGGCTGTGATATCATCTCACAAAATAGAAGGGGAAGTGAATTGTTTTATTTTCAGATGATTTAGGATTACATGCTGATATACACCTTAGAGTAGGAGGAAAAATAAGAAACAATTACTCTTCTAGGAAATTAAAACGGTCTCCTAGGATTCTATACTTCTCTAGGAAAGGAGAAGAGTCTATTAGAATCCCACAAGCTATGGGATACCAAGAAATTGACCTTTTTAAAAATGGTACACAGTAAATATACACAACTTGACATCCTTTTTTCACAGATACCTCTTTGTCCTGTAATATTCAAGAATTCAGATACTACCTGATCAAAATTTATGCTTTTAGAACTCTATGTCAGCAATTGTCATGTAGTGAAAATGACCTGTTCTTATAGCCAAAAGAAGGCCCTCAGAGGAATGTCATGGAGATTAATGCAATTTTATCCATAATATTCACTATTGTCCTTTAACCCACACCATGATATTGCCATAGGATGAACTGAGGCGAGAACTAGGGATGGATGAGGATCTTCCAGCCGTGTTACTGATGGGAGGAGGGGAAGGAATGGGCCCAATTGAGGCAACTGCAAGAGAACTTGGGAATTCACTATATGATGAGAACCTTGGTGAACCAATTGGTCAGATCCTTGTGATATGTGGCCGCAATAAAAAGCTTGCCAACAAATTGCTGTCAATTGATTGGAAGGTTCCTGTTCAGGTATACTGTCTTAAAAGTCTTCATTAGAGCAAGTACAGTTTGCTAATCAAACTTTATTGTAACCATAAATCTTTTGAACTATTTTTTTCAGTGGCTTGATGTTGTTTTTGCAAGTAGTGATCCTGAATTTTTGTCTGCTATTTCTTAGCATCTTTCCGATGCAAATTCAAAGGAAAAAAAGATCGTCCGAAATCTTGAATTATGCATGCATCTATACTTGGATTGTGTGGTAATGAATATATAAGATGTTTCTATGTGAAACCCACTCCTCATGGTGGAAAACGAATATGTACTTCTTTCACTTGCACATTGTGTACCTCTACCTATCCTCCATCCGCAATTGATAATGGGTAAATCTATAAATATTTCTATTATACATTGCATCATTACTTGTGGTAGGCATTCCATCAACTTGCTGCGGTAGGTTGCAAATTACTCATGGTAAGTTGTAATACAAAATAAGCATATACATGCATTGGTGGTGAACCATGACTAATTATATAGCATTAAAGAAGTTGCTCTATTTAATAGGTGAAAGGGTTCGTAACGAAAATGGAGGAGTCTATGGGTGCTTGTGACTGCATTATAACGAAGGTAAGCTTTTTGTGGTAGTGGTTGTAATTTTTCTGACCACAGACGAATAATAACTGAACTACTTCTTGCATTCTACTAAAGGCTGGTCCAGGGACTATTGCAGAGGCTTTGATACGAGGGCTCCCTATAATTTTGAACGGTTACATAGCTGGACAAGTAAGTTGACTATTCATATTATGTTATTGTATATTACCATTAAATATTATTGTCTTTTGGAGTTTTAATTACTACTATTGGTCCTATTAACTTGCATTAAAAAATCTTTCATTGGTAATAAGCTAATGTATGGACTACTTTAACTGCCTAAATGAGGTACAAATTGCGACTGATTATTGATCAAGTAACCTAAGCAAAGAACTGATTATTAAATTTGGATATCCTATTGATAATTAACAACGTTAAGCATTCTGCTTACATTGTCTTTGGAGTTTAAAATGGGCATATCCAGGGTCCTCTAGGGAGGATTGAGTAATTGCAATATACAGGACTCGAACTTAGTCATCCCCTTGCACCTCCTCCGGTTAATCTTGCCTAGATTTAATGTCTTAAAATTCACAAGCTATGTTCCTGTGTTACGTTTCTCTAGGAATGATATTCTGTCAGTAGGCTTTGAATATCCTACATTGTACTTGAAAGTTTGTGTAATCTGCTTAAACGATAGAAGCAATTTTTTATTTTCGCTTTTTCCTTAAAATTATTCGAGCATGTTAATCTCAATGATGTCTTTTTGATACATGAAGGAGGCCGGGAATGTACCTTATGTGGTTGAAAATGGATGTGGGAAATTTTCAAAGTCACCCAAAGAGATTGCAAATATAGTAGGTCAATGGTTTGGTCCAAAGGCAGAGGAACTCAAGACAATGTCTCGAAATGCCTTAAAGATGGCAAGACCTGATGCAGTCTTCAAGATTGTTCATGATCTTCATGAGTTGGTCAGGCAGAGGAATTTTTTACCCCAGTATTCTTGTGCAACATAACAGTTCTACCATGTGCCAGTTTTGATAAGGTCAGTCGGTGTCCAGAGGGCTTAATAGGAGTACTTCTTATCTTCTTGCTTTGTCTTTTAAGGCCTAATATCATTGCTCTCTTTTAGTCACCTTGTAATTTGACCCCTAAAGATTAATAAGAAAAATGTTGTCAGTTCTTTTCTGTCTGCCGGAATGTAAACTTCCCTTTCTGTTTTGCCCTTTTTCATGTGCAGCTTCCTAGACATGGAGATGATATTATTATTAGCCCCACGCTTGACAAGCAATGTGTGAATATTTTATTCGGCTGAGGGTATTGAAGGTAGGGAGGATTGTGTTAGCAAGTACATAACAAGGTGTGGTGGCTAAGTAACTGGAACCAGGTTACAAATGCATGTACCCTTCATCCTCTTCCTCGTCCTTTTCCTCCCTCTCTTCATGAACATACTATGGATATCCAATTGCTCTTAGTATCATGCCTTGATTGTTGCAACAACTAATAAGAAGATTACTTTACATGTTTGCTTCAAGAGAAGTCTTTTATCTATACACCCTTCTATAATCAACTTATCGTTATATATATTTTTTCAAATAAATCATTGTATACTCCCAATTGAATCATATTGCTTTCTCACTAGGAGGGAAAGAGATGAGTTGTCAAAATATGTTTATGGTCCAATCAAGGTTTTAAATTACGGTTACGATTGGGAATGTTGTGGCAATTTGTTGGAAACTGTAATTTCTGCAATTCGCAATTCACTTTGTTGTTCGTTAAACTAGGAAGCTTAGCTTCCTTGTAAGTATTAAGCTCCAGCATTTAAAAAAAAAAGTCAAGACCTAAGCACAATAGGATGACGATAGCAGAAGACAAAAGCTATGTCAAGCAATCTTTTTGATGGCAACAAAAGGAGATTGATGGGAAGAATTGTGAAGAGGTGACAAAGTTAGAAGCACAAGTACATGGGTTAGCTGAAATTTTTTTTTTGGTACATTAGATAAGATTAAAGAAGACTAGTCTGGACAAAAAGCCACTCCATAGACATCCGCCTATAATAAGCAAACAATACCTGGAGGGGGTCTGTGCCAAACCTGAAGTCCCACCGAAGAAACCGAACTTAGCCAAGCAAGAAAGTCTGCATATTGATTTCTTTCACGAAAGGCGTGAGAAAATTTATAATTGTCACAGTCAAACAAGGACCGGATATCACAAATAATACGAGCGTGAGGATGAAATTGGAGATCTCCCTATATTTCAAAGTATTAAATTCTTAAATGAATTAAAAAAACTCTCTTTTTAAAATTTAAGATGAATATGGAAATGAATTATATATATATATAGTTTTGGGTTTAAAAGACCCTAAGCCCAAGTAATAACATAAGCTAACATAGTTTTAGGACCAGAAGGCTCAAAACCCAAATATTAACATAAGCTTGACCTGATATAACTAAAAGGGCTCAAAACCCGATCCAACAAATGGCTTTTACTTTTTAATGAGTTAAAATTATTTTTAGTTGTAAGAAATGAATTATTCAGTCAATTAAAATTTTAATTAATTAGATTTATTTAATAGTAAAAATTTTAAATAATTTATTTATTTTTATTAAAATTACTTAATAGATCAATTTATTAATTAATCAGTCAGTTTTTATAAATTAATACATTAGGCCTTCTTCCAACCCACGCATCAGACTGGGTTTCATCCTTATCCCCTGCTCAGCTCATCTTTTTCTGTCTCTAGAAGTATATCGTTTAATGAAAATATGATGTCAATACGGTTCATTATTCGTTGTTCATGATTCCTGAATGATCTACAACTCCATCAATAGCACACGCCTTGAGACGTTTGCTTCCGGACATGGTTACTTCAAGCTTGTCTTTACCCTACATTTCTTCGCCATTAACTTGATAAACTTTTGCCAGCACCATATTCGTCGTGACAAGGCCCTTCAATGACCTATGTTATCTGCCTGGAGTTATTGGTGATGATTTTAATCTTCACTTGGCAGGAGGTTGAATATTCGGGTGATGGTATTACGTTAGAGTGTTCCGTATTAACGAAACATGAAAATGTTAAAGAGTTTATAAGTAGTAAGAGTCAACTATCCAAACAATTAGTTCTAATTATTTAAACAATAGTTGATTCAAGCTTAATTATTGTAAGTGGACTCTACACTCTGCTCGTATTAAAAATTCAATATAATTTAGATAATAGTTGACTCAAGCTCAATTATTGTAAGTGGAATCTACACTCTGCCTCCACTCTGCCCATATTAAAAATTTAATATGGTATCAGAGTAGGTTTGGTACGGATTATTAATTTCTCGGTTGTCCGTCTGGATGTCCAGTTCCAACGGCCCGGCCTGGTTACTACTGCGTATATTTCAAGTGACAACTGAATGTCCAGTCTCAGTTGCATTTGAGGGGAAGTGTTAGAGTATCCTATATTAACTAAATATAAAAATGTTAAAGGATTTATAAGTGGTAAGGGTCAACTATCCAAACATTTAGTTCTAGTTATTTAAACAATGGTTGACCCACGTCTAATTCTTATTAGTGGACTTTACACTCTGCCTGTATTAAAAATTCAATATATTACTCTGCATTAAGTTACTCGTTATGTGAAAATTCTGGGATGAGCATCAACAATGGATTGCCGAGCTTAAAATTCTGCATTCTCCACAATTGGATCGTCAGATGTGCAGTGGACATGTTACAGGGGAGACTCACTTGAATTTGATGTCATTTAGTAAACAGGTTTGGGATTATTGCAGTTTCAGATGGTTAAAGAGGATAAATTTAGGCTATTGTTTTGTTTGTACTTCCTTTTCAATCTTCAACTTGATTGGATTTGGATGAACAATTACGAGAGGAACTGTTGTTAGATAGGATGAAAGCTTTAACTTGCTGATAAAAGTTTTCACAACTCCCGTACTGTTATTTATATTCCGTAGGTTAGATTAACCTTTAGCTCAAATTGTGATTGGACTTAAGGATCCAAGTTTAGTCCGAGATTAAATATATTTTTATATTTTTAAAAATTAAAAACGATGTCTTTTTATATCAAAAAATATTGCTTCGTTTAAAAATTTTGAACTTTTAATTGAGTCAAACCATACGGTTCAACCTGAATTCCAAAAGTTTGAAAATAAAATCAAACTCAACTTGAAAATTGATCAACTTAAGCCGAGCTAATTTTGTCAAGCTTATATCTAATAAAATTATAACTGAAAATCTGAAAGGAGGTGGTTTGCAAAAATTTTGGTTCAACTGTAGCTATATCTAGTACAAACAAAAGGACAGAAAAATTAAATGCAAAATAAACAAATCAACACTTAAGATTTGGTAACGTTGTTTGGCATACCTTATTTACGTTGCTTAATTACTTTCACCTGTGATACAATAATAATTTTATTCAAGGCATTATAGAGTTGACTCATCCAATCATTGACGCTATCTCTCGACTTTACTATACGTGAAATTAAAAAACACTCAATAGTATGACTACTTCGTACTAACTTCAACAGATAATTTTATCAATAGCATTTGATAATAAAGGATCAAAACAAGATAACTCAAGTGATTGAAATAATAACGAACATAAACAAAGACACTTGAGAAAAAAATAACTTTCCTAACAATGTAGCTTCGTTAACGAAAGAATGAGAAGTTATTCATTAAATGAATCTATGGTGAAGTTTCAATATCATTACTGAAACATCCCACACACAGCAGCTGAAAAGTCACCAAAGAAACAAACATCTTTTCACCGAAAACGTTACAAACTATGAAGCTGCAAAAAGACTGAAACTGCTAGAAGTTTTCATGCATAAATAACTATCGTTGACAGCCCAAAAATTCCCTCATAATAGACAAAAAAACACAGTTTCCAAATATGAAAAAATTACCAACAAAATAAATATTTCTTCACCGAAACATTGCACACAACAGAGATGCAAAATCTACTATGCCTCCTGGAATTTTACACGCATAGCAACATCAATAAACATCAATTGAACAAACGTTTCATCACCGAAACTTCACCAAAAATATAGTTGCAACAACACACGTCTCCTAAGCGTTTTCGCTCAAAAACCAATATATAAACAGCCCTAGAAATCATGTAACACTACTAAAAAACACAATTGTTCAAGGTAGATAAAATCGCCAAAAATTACTTGTCAAAGATAACTCAATACTCCCGAAAATACAGCAATAAAATTCACGAAAACTTCTGAAGTTTTCGCACATCAAATCAACAATCATACAACTCTCAATGATGATTCAAAAAGAGAAGATTATGCAGCTGCAGAAACAATATAATCCACGATGAAAAAACAGCAACAAGGTTGTGAGACCTTGATAAAAAGTTGCAACACCAATTCTAAATGGTATCCCACAAAATCAACTTCAAATATTTCCAAGACCACCCTCAATTTTCGTTCAAGAATAAAAGAATGCATAGTTGTAGAAAATCATACGCACACTCAAAATCTCAGCCCCAAAATCACATGATCCACTTAACCGAAAATTCAGTAAAACAAAAATAATATCATAACAAATTTGATACCAAAAATCATCAAAAAGACCCCTAAAATCACAACTGTCAAAAGTCATACTAAACCTATATTTTTATTGCTAAAAAACGGCACCACTGCAACCCATATCTCACCCAAATTTCAGCCACAATTCAGTTGCCATAATCAGGTCAAATTTCTAGAAAAATTTGCTGCGCTAGATAGCCATTATCCCAAAATATGATATCTATTTAAATCTCATCTTAATTAGGATTTTAAACCTTATCAAACTTATCTTGAAAGAGTCTCACATAAATCTAACTAAGTTCAATTATCAAATAATATCCAAAATTAAATATTAAGATATCATAACATATATCTTAACAATTTCCCCTCTTTTCGGCACTATTTGTCACATATCAAAACTCCCCCTTAAGAAAATAATTGAACACAAAACATTAAGTCCACATATCATATAGGAACTCCCCCTTAATCGAACATTAAGTTTATAATAACTTCCAAATAACATTCAAATTCACATAACATTAAATTCGTCAATTTCAAGAAACATCAAAAGAAACAATAATCCCAAATGAACAATTATCAAATCATCTAATTTTCTCCCCCCTTGGGACATAAACATGCCAAAAAGTAAGACGAATAGTCCTGCACATATCCTGAAATCTCTCCCTAAATGGAACAATCATAAAAAACAATCTAATATCCTCCCTTAGGACAAAACAATGTCAAAACGAAGAATGCCTTCAACGCAATCAATTTCAGCGAATAAAGAAGCATAAAAATCATCAGTAAGTGTAGTGGAAGAATAATAAACATGCCCATATGACAATTTACCACTAGTTAAAACACTAGCAAACATATCATTACTCACATCAAAGTCATCCGCATACGACTGATTAAATTTATAAACTCCAAAAATGCATTCAACGAATTAGAATCAATCTTTATCAATCTCCCCCTCACATAAACCATGTGAAAGAATATTGCCCAAACTTATACACCCTACAATATTGAGAGAAACCAAGATAGAACTTGAAAAACCCAAGTCATATAAAATTCTAATCTTCTTATATGTCTCCAACTAAGCATCAACATTGTCTCAACATAACTCTATAAATCAAAATCTAAAAGCAAAACTCTCAAATCATCAAGCAAAGTCTCGTTTTCACATCAAATATACTATTCAACAAGTAAGGAAAAACTAGACATACACTAATCAACTGAATCTTAGAAAACCCAAAAGTAAAAACTCAGAGAGTCTAGATATTAACTCCTTCGAACCTTCTTTTTTTTTTTTTTTGAAACAACGTCAATATTCTTCAAAAATATAAAGCAGACAATCTCTATGCTCCTCGAAAAAATTTCAAAGCTGGTCTTATTCCTTGTCACATTATCTCTATCATCGACTGTCTGATTAATTTCTTCTTCTGAAGTAACTGACTTGTCCTCTATCTGAACAACTTCTTCACCAGCAGAAACTAATTGTAGATCTGGGCAGTTTTTGGCTCTTGCTTCTTTGCCTCTTAGAATTGGTTTTTAAGGTTGGTTTTGAAGATTTTTTTCATCTACCAAGTTGTTTTTTAGACCATCTACATAAAACACATTTTTGAAGTAAGGTTGTCCATCCACGCAAGGTGTCCCTTTTCTAATAACCTTGGCCTTCTTTCCATCTCTAAAAGTAATATGGCCATCTATACGACATTGATCATCCATCAAGTAGCTTCTTTCCTTTTCTAACCCAAGTATGTTTTGGAAACATGGGTTGTTGCTGGAAATTTAATGAAGAGTGTCTAAATTTTCAGTTTTGAGCCCTTTGAAATATCATTTGCAATAACTTGTAACATTTTAGCCTTATGTGTCCGTTTATCCTACAAAAGTGACACGTAGGTATAAATTTCATTTCTTCCTTGAAGTTTCTCCTTGGACAAATTTTGCCGCACCATTTTCTCATCATTCGACTTAGAACATTTATCTTTATACCTAATGTCTTGAAGGTCTTCTTTAATTTTACCAATTTTTAGCAACTTTTTTAACTTTTCGATACCATCATTTAACATTCTTATCCCCTTTTCCGTACTCATTTACTTCAACTTTGTTTTATTGAGCTTCTTCTTTAGATTTTAAATGATATTCTTCATAGTAGAGCTTTCCTTCTTCAACTTCTCATTTTTCTTACATATTTGGACCTATTTAGCATACATTAACCCATAAGCTTTGCAAATATCCTCCCTCTTATAATTCGAATTACTGTCATCATTGTCATAATCTGAACTTGAACTTTGGACTGATTCATCTATATTTATCCCAAAATTTTAAACTGATTTATCCACAGTTTCATCATCAATTTCTTCCTCCTTGATTACTGTTAGGCAAGCAATTTTGCTATATAAAGCAACCAATGCAGCATTACTCACAAAATTCTCTTCATTGTCATATTCACTTTCGAATTCATTCTCACTCCAAGTGTTAGTATAGGACTTCCCTTTTCTCTTCTTCAAAGTGTTAGCATATTCTATTTGCACATGTCCGAAGCCTTAACATTCATGATGTTGGACCCCACCCCCCACCCGTAGGTGTTTGCGGGTTATACCGCGGCGAGTGTTTGCGGGTTATACCGCGACATCCAACCTTAATCAGTATTGTCCTCTTTGGTCAAGGGTGAGGCCACGACTCGAACCCAAGACCTCAAGGTTTTGT
>JAOSBK010000001.1:31853667-31872656 GCA_027568895.1 Erythroxylum shatona | reverse complement strand
TTATCTACGCATCAGTAGGTTCTCCAACACCACGAGACTTGCGCATATATTTCTGCCCTACAAATGCGTCCACAACATTTACCCAGAAAGGAAAGAATTTTCGGTGGTTATTTGGAAGTAAAGAAAGATAACATGGTTGTGAGTAGTGAATATAGAACCCAAGTATGATTAATGTAATTATTTAAACTTTGTTGACATTGTTAGAGCTATGCAATATGCTTGGGGAGGTTTGCTTCTGGAATTGAGAAGGAAGGATCTTCCTTACTATTGACATATCTATTTTTGCAGATTGTTGGATGGAATCCATTAATGTGGACGCCTTCTTTTAAGTTAGATATAACCAAGTATGTTAGTGTTTCAAGAATTCCAGATCTCAATGCAGGCTTGTACATGGCATTGCAGAAAATATATCTACCTGGTGGAGTAAGACTGTCATTTGTTGCTAAGTTTGGAGAAATTATTCTCTCTTCCAAATGTCTATGTGGAATTACAATCTATTTGTCTGACGACAATTTGCCATTGCTTTGTGTAGGAGCCTGCTAGCATAAGAATGTGAGAACTTTTCATTTATTCTGTAGCTAAAATATAAAGACCCTGTATTTAAAGCTTTTTGTATAAATTGCTAGTGGTCTAAAAATGGAGTTTGAAATGGCGGAAGTTTTGTACAATGCGAACATTCTTTCATATGCAACTTCTACCTAGTCGTTGTCATTTGCATAACTCGAGCATTATGTGTGATTCTTTCTCACTGTTTCAACTGTATGCACTGGAATAAGATACCATCCAAACTCAATGTAGTGAAAAATGTTCATCATATAGATTCCTTCTTTTCAAGTCCATATCTCATGTGGAGAATGCTTGACATGAATATCTTTCACTGAGAGTCGTTGTGTAATGCATGATGGAATTGAATTCCATGATTATGTAAAAGCAACATATTATTCACTATTTTGCATTATCAAACGTAAAATAATATTTTCTTTTCTATCTTTTGTTCCTTATGTCTATTTCAGGCCTCCTTGGTGTGGTCTCCACACTCCTGTTGTCTTTGAATGAGAAGCTCCATATTCTCTTTGCTGTAGTTTTATTGACGACTGAAAGTATGTATGTAGCAATGGCAGACGTGACGATAGATGCATGTGTGGCAGAGATCAGTAATACTCATCCTACACTTGCATCTGACATGCAAAGCTTGTGTGCTTTCAGTTCATCGATTGGTGCTTTACTGGGATACTTCATGAGTGGTGTTTTTGTTCGCCTACTTGGCCCCAAGGTTGACTGCTTCTTTACTTAATTGTCATATTCATGACTCTGTTACGATTTAACAATTTACATTCCTCCATTTAAGAATGTGTTGGTAGACTTATTCGTCTTCTGTGATAGGGGGTCCTAGGCTTGCTGACAATTCCAGCTGGACTTGTATTTCTGGTAGGAATAATACTCAATGAATCCAACAACCAAAATCCTGCTTATAGAGAGGTATTTTTTTTCCGCACCTCTTTCTTTTACTCGATACTTCCGCTTTCAGATTGTCACATCATGGGTTGCTCAGGTATACCAGAATAATATCTTTGAAGCTGGCAAGTCTATGTGGAATACATTGAAGTTCCCAGAAGTGTGGAGACCATGTTTGTATATGTATTTATCCCTCGCTTTGAGTTTGAACATTCATGAAGGGTTGTTCTACTGGTATACAGATTCAAAGGAGGGCCCATCCTTCTCCCAGGTATATGATTCTGTACTTGTTTTTTTCCAGTCTCTGGACAATGACGCATGATATTATCAAAATATCTAATCTCCAGGAACCACTTGATTCCACTTTTTTTTCTCTTGATTCACAAATGATTTCAACTAAAATTTATGCATGCATTATGTTAGCTTAGACCAATGCTTATAACAACTATATTAGCAACATTACCTGTGCCTGCTTTGAGCAGGATACCATTGGTTTCATTTCGTCGTTTGCTGCAGCCGGGTCCTTCTTGGGGGCATTACTTTATCAAAATATTCTTAAAGATCGTCCCTTCAGAGATTTGCTATTTTGGACTCAATTCCTCTTTGGTTTGACTGGGATGCTCGATTTGATGATGGTGACACGATTAAACTTGAAACTCGGAATACCAGATTATTTTTTTGCTGTGTTTGATGCAAGTTTCTCTCATGTAATTGGAAGGCTGAAATGGATGCCTCTGCTTGTACTCAGTTCCAAGCTTTGTCCCCCTGGAATTGAAGGAACTTTCTTTGCTCTGCTCATGTCGATTGATAACTTTGGACGCTTCACAGCTTCATGGGTTGGAGGGCTCCTACTTCATGTATTACATGTTACTCGGACAACATTTGATAACCTCTGGCTGGCCATCCTGATCAGAAACTTATTGAGACTCAGTCCACTTTGTCTGCTATATTTGGTTCCAAATGCTGATCAGAATGCTACTATACTACCAACTGAAATCTCTGGCACAAAAGAGGGAACTGAAACTCAAGTGATCGAAAACGTTGAATTGGTCTCTCTGGTAAGCAACATGCATGGGAAGTAAAACTTCAACAAGACTATCCGGATTTAAGAAATTGCTCAAATTTGTAGGCAGAAAGTTCAACGTTCTTGTACGGTGCAGAACCATCTCGTCTTTAACACACAGAGATTGAATTTTGACACGTCTAGAAGCAGAAACTTAATGAGCTGACGAAAATGTAGGATATGGAAATGATATTTCCTTGCCTGTCTTCGCTGAAGGTCCATATCCATCGCTTATTGCTCATCTGATTCAAATTTGGTTGAAGGAAAAAAATTTCCTTGTATGCTTCTGTCAAAAAGACTAAGAGATGTAATTCTTCAGAAATTCATTGGCCATATTATGTTCTGTTTTTTATTCTCTCTCTTGGTGAAGCAATCTCTTCCAAAAGGTAAATAATAGTAATAATAGGGGATGCAGGATAAGGGAGACTCTGGCTGAAAACTAAAAACTTTCTATGTAATTGTAAAGAAAAGTGAGGATAAAAAGTAAAGCCAGTATCCAAATCTAGGCAGAACCATTCCAGGACTAAACTGAAAGGTGTGAAAGTCACAATCTTGAGACCTTAAGAAATGTCGCTCTTAGCCTGCAACGGCTTCTCGCCAACGCCTGTGCAGAGGAAGTGGAATGAGAGTATCAAGAAGCGAATTCACGTGGGAGACCCAGAAGGAGCTATACTTACTTACCTCAATATGCAGCTCCTGGGTATTGTTGCTGACAACTACACGTACCCACTTCTGCTCAAAGCAGCTGGGAAGTGTTCCACCTCTTGTGTTGGGTTTGCCCTACATGCCCACACCTTGAAAACTGGTTTTGCCACCCACGCTTTTGTACAGACTGCTTTGATGAACATGTACAGTACGTTTAACCGTGTCGCCGATGCGTGTAAAATGTTTGATACAATGCCTAAAAAAGACGTCGTTGCTTGGAACTCCATGTTGGATGCCTTTGCTTCTAATGGGATGATGGAGGAGGCGTTGAATCTGTTTAATTCGATGCCTCTGAAGGATTGTACTTCGTTCAATATTATGATTTCTGGGTATTCGAGCAACGGGATGATAGTTTCTGCTAGGAGAGTATTTGATGAAATGACTCTCAGAGATTCTGTTTCTTGGAACTCGATTATAACAGCATATGCCCGAGTTGGGGATATGGAAACAGCTGGTGAATTTTTCAGGGAAACGCCCATTAAAAATGTCATCACTTGGAACGCAATGATTACAGGATGTTTGCAGAACCAACTCTACGAAGAGACTCTTGATTTGTTTGGCCAAATGATAGCTCAAGGTTGTGCATCTGATTTTGTTACAGTAACTGGTGTCTTATCTGCCTCTGCCCATTTGGGATCACTGGAAAAAGGCAAAGAAGTACACATCTACGCCATTGATAATGGACTTGCATCGAGTCCCCATGTAACTACAGCTTTGATTGAGATGTATGCCAAATGTGGAAGCATAGAACAATGTTTGTTGGCGTTTTACAAGTCTCAAGTAAAGGATATTTACTGTTGGAATGCCTTAATCTCTGGACTGGCACTTAATGGCCATGGCTATTCAGCTCTCAAACTCTTCAGCGAGATGAGACTAAATGGTGTAAAACCTGATGACATTACTTTTATATGCCTACTCAGCGCCTGTTGCCATTCAGGTCTCGTTGAAGAGGGTTGCCAGTTATTTGATTGCATGAAAATGGAGTTTGGGATATCTCCCAAGTTAGAGCACTATGGATGCATGGTTGATCTTTTAGGTAGGGCCAGGCGCCTGGATCAAGCTTACCAATTAGTGGAATTCATGCCATTTGAGCTTGGAGCATCCATTTTGGGTGCTCTGCTTAGTGCCTGTGTAAATAATCAGGACCTGAGAGTTGGTGCAAGAGTGATACAACTTGCTTTTTCCAGGGCTCCCTACCTTAGCGACGGCGAGTTGATGATGTTTGCCAATTTGTATGCGTCATGTGGTCAGTTGGACGAAGCTGAAAGATGGAGACACGCCATGGAAGACTCAGGGATTGTTAAAACTCCTGGATGGAGCATAATTGAGGTAAATGGAAAGTTTTACAAGTTTTTGGCTGGAGAGCCAAGCAAAAGCACGAGGCTGATTATAAACGGTACATTGTGATGAATATGAACACTGCTTTTATTGCCTCAGTTATTATCCTGCCCCAATCTAGTCAATTTAATATACAGCATTCCAACATAATATAAAGCATTCCCATTAACATTGAGAAAACCAGAACTTGATACCATCAGGATTAGTTTAGAAGAAGGATGAAGAGCAATTTAGGAAAGATCTCTGTGCAGAAGGAACAGAAGCTGGCAAACAATGGAATGACTTTGTTGTTGCAGAAGAGCTGGGATCTAAGGGGAGAACACAGTTAGAGACAATAAACCAGGAAGATGTTCCAATAAGACAACCATCTTAGCTGTGTTCTGTCCAGTTTGGAGATCCTTATTCAAACGACAGTTCTATCAACCCGATATCCTCTATGTTTCGTTTGTCACATTTGTTTCTCTGCAACTGAATGTGCCAATACCGCATTGAGAAATAATCTCCCCTAAATGCTCAAGGGAGTACTGCTATAGATTCAATCCCTCTCTGTATCATCTTTGCAAAATAACTGATATTGTACTTCTAGCTTTCTTCAGTTGCAGTATCAGGCCACGCCCCAAACAATACGGCAACACAAGTATGTAAACAAGAAATCAGATTAAGTATACGAAAGAGGAAGATGTTCCTGTACTCAATTTGTCATCTTTTATTGTTTTCAAACAGTTACCATCACGGCAACATCTGAAAAACATTGACAAAGGATTCAATCTGACAAATGGATATTTTACTGTGGACAAAAGCATCAAAAACTCCTCTTTACAATTTACATGTAAAATGAAGATCAATTGATGTTATTCTGTATGTAATGCTAATCAATAGTTAATGAATTTATCCTACGCAAAGATCAAGACGTTTCCTTGGCTGACAATATACAGGACTCCTGAACCTTCAAACCCGGTTGATCGAGCCACGAAATTTTCTTCTTCTCAAGACTCTTGCCTTTAGTTAAACAACTCTTGGGCTTATCTTCCACCCTCAACGGTTCCTCAACAACCTCACAACGCATAGACAAATCTTGTGGTGGAACAAGACCTCTCTCTTTTTGAACCTCATTAGTTTGCATCTCCATCAAATATCTATGTCTCCGTCTAAGGAATCTAAAGATTAGGGTTTAACATTATCAATTCAGGTGCTGATTACCTTCCTATCTAGCAAATGAGGACCCATGAATCATAAGAAAAACAAGTGAAGTAATAACATACCGGATATCATCCAAAAGAGTATCTCTCTTCTGCTTTACTATCTGCAACTTTTTCTTCTTTGCAACAAATTCCTAAAGAAACCAAAAAGAAAAACTGAAGCCATCACCAAATTGAAGATGTACGTAAGGGGCATAAAAGTTCAAACTTCAATTAGTTGAAGGCAAACACCAACAATGTAACGAAATTGTTCTTGAAATAGAAATTCTCCTCAAATAATGTTACACAACTACAATGCAACTCCTTCTCTTAAGACTCTGTTCTTGAACTAAACATGCCAAAATCGCTTACAAAATCTGAACTTTCAAATGGGATTTTGTAGTTAAGAAATTCTAAGAACACAAAACAGAACTAACAGAAAACCAAACGGACTAACCTTTTGCAAAGTCAAGTAATGTTGAACTAGGCTTTCATGTTCAAATTTAAGCATGGAGTCCCAGTCTCCGTTTTCCGATTGAGGGCTAGCACGAGCGAGCCTTTTCTTGGTACTCTTAGACATGGTATCTCCCAGGCAAATTCTCACCGATTAAGCAAAAACCAACGGTGCCCTAGAAATATATCATCTAGAAATACAAAAGAAAGTACATAGAATACCTAAATTAGCAAAAAACGAATAGAACCCTCGATGCAAAATTGAATCTTTTGTAATACGCTGGGAAACACAAAGAGAAAGCAAACACAGAGATCAAAATGGGTATGCTAAATGGAGGAAACAAACAATACCCAATTGAACTACACTAGGAAGGTAGGTACCGAGAATCCCAAGAGAGGCATATAATAAGAGTACGAAAAGGAAAGAAAGTTTCTTTCTGTGGAACTCCGTCTCTCCATGTAAGGGGAGAACCCGAAAAAGCCCATGAAGGAGAGACAAGAGAGTTTAGAGGAAGAGTAGCAGAGACAGGGTATGACAGAAGGGCAATTCTGGCATGTTAAATGGGATAGAAGAGTCAGGGACGGTTGGAGGCAAATTGATGCCATATCTAGCTATCAATCCATGTACGAAATTTCTTTCTTTTTACAAATTTTTGTTTTGGTAACCAAAACACGAGATTTGGTCCAACTGGGGCCATTTTAGACAGACGATAGGAGAAAGATTTAGAGAGAGGAGGGATCATGGTGAGAGACGAAATGTGAAAGGGAGGGCTTTGGGAATATCTTTTGTAGGTGTTGGTGGAGGATGAGCAGATAAGAACGAGGAGAGTAGCTGTAGAAGAAAAGGCAGAGAGATAAATGGCTACAGGCACTAGCTGCAAGAAAGTCCTTTCTTTGGCCTAAATGATTTCAACTCCTCCTTTAAGAATCTCTAGGAGGTATTGAGTTTGAGTCAAATTAAAAGAGAAAAAATAGAAAATATTTTTGTTGATGATCCTTTAATTTCCTGAGTAAAACTTTTTGATCGGATTAATTATAAACGTTTCGCTTCCAGTGATAATGTAAGAGTTAAAGTTATTAGGAAACTTAAAAACTAATAAGAACTTGATGCTAAATAGGGTCAGTGATCAATCATCAACTGAATAATTAAGTATATGAAAACTCCTCGCAAGCAAAAGTGTACATGTAGAAACTTGAAAAATCTTAAAGTTTCATTCTAGGATGTAATGAGGTGGAGTCTTATGGTCTTAAAATTAGTCCAGCTAAGCCTAAATACCTAATGTAATTTATAAAAAAAAGGAGAGTGCCCGTTAAGCAATGCAATTACAAATTAGGTATTTCATTGAATTGGGTAACAGTTAATTGAATTGTCGAGATCACACGCCTATTCTATAGTAGAAGTAGATAAGCAGTCAGGTGAAGAAAACAAGAAGATAAAACAACTCTTCTTTTCTTTTTTTTTCCCCTCTCCCATTTATGCTTGGAAATCATATTAGCAGGTTTGGTTGTCTTGAACGTGGTTAACTACTGTGAAGCCTGGCAGCCTCATGATGGATTGCTAGATTAGCTTATAGGTCTTCAATGGAGGAACCCGAGAAATTGCGAATGCCATGAATGTATGGAAATGGAGATGGAAATGGAATGTAAATTGTTAGTTCACATATTGACAAATTATGTGCCAACCTAAACCAGCATTTGCAGATATATACATATGATCCTTCTTATTAGACTCCTTCGATGCACATCCTAATCGCAGAAAAGATAGGATCCCTTGAACAAAACTGCCTGCGATATTCGGAGGAAAGTGCAGCTTCCGGAGATGATGGATTCTGAACAGCCAAGCAAATCAAACATCTGCAGATATACACATGAGATCGTTGCAGCATTTTCAGAATCAGGATACACGTCATAATTAATCAGGATCAAGCGTTTCTTCAATGAACTTTTTAACAGATATGCCAAGGGAAAACGCAGATCCTGAAAATTTTGAATGTAAACTTAGCGTCAAAGCCATCTTCAAAGTAAATATGTGGGAACAAAATTAAAGGGCATACCTAAGAACCCTTGAGCAGAAGATCAGTAAACAAGTTCAAACAATAACCAGCTGCATACTTCTGAAGTAAGAGGATTAATTTGGAAGCTGCAAAATGGTTCCTCTGTTGGGGCTGCATCCCTCAGCCATCATCTTCTTGTAGACAGTATATGCAAGATCAGGATTGCCTGACTTGCTGTATGCACGGATAAGAGCATTGTAGGTAAACACATTAGGTTCAAGACCTACATGTTGTAACTCTTCATAAATCTTCGATGCTTGCTCTATCATTCCAACAACCCCAAGACTCAGTATTAAGGAATTATAGGTATAGAGATCTGGTTTAACACCCTTACTTTGCATTTCATTGAAGAGAGAGAGAACATTTTCTACCCTCCGTGATCTTCCAAGCCCGTTAATCATACGGTTATAAGCAACCAAATCTGGATCAAGGCCAGACTGCTTTAGTTCCTCAAAGTAGTGAAGGGCATCATCCACTCTCCCAGCCGTACACAAGCAATCGACAAGAATAGTGTATGTTTTCAAGTCTGGTCTTAAGCCTTCTCTAACCATCTGTTTGAATAAGTCAGAAGCAGCATCCACATCACCAGTTTTCCCAAATCCATTTATCATAATGTTATAAATGGCACTGTTAGGCTTACATCCATAGTCAAACATATCCTTGAATAACTGTTTCGCCTCCTCAAGTCTGCCTGCTTTGAGAAGTCCATCAATTATGGGGCCATAGGTGCAAGGAGTTGGAGTGAAATCACCACTTACAAGACTGTAGAACAAGTCAATAGCCTTGTCCAAAGCATTAGACTTCACAAGGTTGGAGACAATAATATTATGAGTTATAGTGTTGGGCTTGCATCCCTTGCTAAGCATTTCCTCATACAGCTCAAAAAGCTCGTTTACTTTTCCAGATTTCCCATGAGAATCAAGTAATACATTATAGGTGAAAACATTTGGACAGCAACCAGAACTCTTCATCTCCTGGAAGAGACTCCAAGCCATTTCAGATTTACAGCTATCCAGAAGACCATCAATTAAAAAGTTGTATGTTTCAAGTGTTGGTTTAATGCCCAGTTCCTTGGTAAACCTTGTAAATACACTTTGAGCAACAAGGATGTTTTTCTGCTTACATAAAACCTTAATGATTGGCATCAATATGGAGTCATCACAGCAAATTCGATGGTATACCACCCTTTCACAAAATAAAATAGCATTTTCTGTTCCAGATTCAGTCAAAATTCCTTCCATTAATTCTTTCCAAAATGACCCATCTATTCCAGACTCAGCCTTGTGAATGAAGCCCTTTGCAATCTTTAAAGCATCCTCTATATGTCCATTCTTCACAACACCAGGAAGGAGGGTGCAGAAAGTTACATAATCAGGGTTGAGAAATTTCCTCATTTGATGGAAGATCCATATTGCATCATGAACTCGATGTTCTTTTATAAATCCATGAATGATAGTATTGAATGTGAGAACATCAGGAGTAATATCCACCAGCGTCATGTTGTAAAGCATTCTCAAAGCAACATCAACCCCATCATTCTTGCAAAGACAATCTAGGAGTGTGTTAAAAGTTACAACATTTGGGCGACACCCATGCCCAGTCATACTCTTGAATAGATTAATTGCCTGTTGGACTTGACCCTCTCTCCCTAATCCAGCTAGTAATGTGTTGTAGGTAACAACCGTAGGAGAAAGTTTCATGTCTTCCATCCTCGAGAACATGTTCCATGCTTCATCTGCTCGACCAGCTTTGAAAAGTGTATCAATCAATGAATTAATCACAATTACGTCTGGTTCACATCTGTTCTTGGACATCTCAGATAGTAATTTTATGGCTTCATCAACTTGCCCCACCTTGCTATAGCACTTAATCATCATGTTATAGGTCACTGAATCGGGAACAAGCCCACTACTCTTAAGCCAATTAAAAATAGCTTTAGCTTCTCCAATGTGACCTTTTTCAGCAACACTGTACAAAGATGCATTGCAAGCAACAATATCTGGAACTATTCCTTTAGTTTTCATCTTCTCAAAGGTCGCAATAGCTTTTCCATAGTCACCAGATTTTCCATAGTAGTCAATGAAAAGGACATGTGTGAAAGCAGTAGGTTCAACACCCAGAGCTTCCATTTTGTTAAAAAGACCTAAAGCCTCATTCAACTTATCCATCTTCAAAAGCCAACAAATCAATGTGTTGTAAGTGTAAAGATTTGGCAAAATCCTTTTGTCCCGCATTATATCCAACAGATTGAATGATTCATCAAATTTTCCAGCACTACACAACGCATTAACAAGTATTGTGTACGACACCACATCAGAAACATAACCATCATTTTCCATTTCCATCCAAAATCGTCTGACCATATCCAAGTTCCCATGATCACTGAATTTGTCCATCAAGGTAATGTAAGTCACTCTGTCAGGCCTGTGCTTGCTAGCTTTCATCTTCACAAATAATTCCACAGCCTGGTCAAGATTTCCAGCTGTACAAAGAGCATCTATGAGCACCGTATAAGTAATAACATCAGGCCCACATCCCTCATCATCCATTGTCTTCAACATTTTGTATGCCTCATCAATTTTTCCAGCTCTCCCAAGCACTCTAATGCATATGGTATACGTATACACATTAGGTCTAAGTCCTAAATTCTCCATCTCGTTTAACAAATCCATCACAGCTTCCGTATTCCTTCTCCTTCCTAAAGCTACCATAAGGGCGGAATAAGTCTTTAGACTAGGCTTATGACCTTCTGAAATCATTCTTCGGTATACCTTCAAAGCCTCACTACAAGAACCTGTCTGAAGTAGCAAATAGATGAGACCATTGTATGAATACGTGTTCAGTATGAATCCTGCCTCTCTCATCCTTTTAAGCGCATATGGTGCTTGTCTAAGCCCCCCTCTAATACCAAGACACTTAAATATGGCCAAATACGTCTCCAAGCTCCTCCTCACTATCCTTTTTTGCATAAAATCAAACACAAGAGCCATATCCTCTAGCCTCCTATGAACACTCAAGACTTCAAGCATGTGATTACACGTTTCCGTAGTATGAACAACACTCGGCAACTCGGCAACTGAGTTGAAGTACAAAAGACACTCACTTGGGTCTGAAATTGAGACAAGAACCCCCATAACTTCGTCAGAAGATAGCCCATTATTCGACTTACCTTTCACCACCACCAACTCCCTCTCACATCTTGTTGCAACCCGTGATATATTGGCATGCCTTTTCATGCATTTCTTCCCATTTTCCACAGACCCACATCGTATGAACTTCAAAGTGTCAGCCTTTGCACCTCTAAAAGATCCTTTACTATGGTTTGAGGTGAAAACCCCATTACGTTCAACGAAAGCGGTGTTATAATATACATAATTACAGCACATAATGGAAGAGCATAGTACTAATACAGCCATGATAAACGAAATGGTCCCAAGAAACTAGAAATGGATTGGTTGCAAGATAGATGCATGTCAAATTGTCTCAAAGAACAGAAATTGGGATTAAGAGTATACAAAGCGTACTAATTGAGACCGCCTGATCCTGGCGGGCTATGGAGTTATCGGTAGAAATGGGAGAAGAGACACTGTGGTCTCCAGATTATGCAATAACTATCTGCGGTGATATCCTCCATTTGGATATTTATTTTATGCGCTTAAATACTTCTTCTAATGAAAAGGACTTGGCCTTTTTTTTTTTAATCTGTATTTTAATATTTACGTTTGGGTTAATAAAAAGAAGCCTATCTTCAATTTTATAATTATAACCGAAATTTAAAAAATTACAATAAAACACTTAAATTATTAATTTTTCAATAATGACTAAATGTTAGAAATCCTAATTATTAATACATATAAGCTAAAATTAATACACCAATTGAAAATTAAATAAACCACGTTGTTGTTAAAAATAAAATCTGAAAATTAGTTTATACACCCTTACTCTTTCGTCATCTAATTGTTCTCTCAATGCTATTAGCCATTTGTTTTCTATATGTTCTTCCGACACCCAAATTATTCTCGAGTTATAGCGTATTACATTAGTAAACTCTTCATTTTCAGTTCCTTCTCCCTATGCTCTCAAAGTGAAGGCATCTGGGCTGTGTAATAAAATTGAAAAACGAGGATGTAAGAAAACAAATTAAAAACGAAGGGAAAAATTAAAATCAAAGTGTGAAGTTGTTAGCGGCTACATAATCTGATTTAAATCAGCAAACTTAACGGAGGTACTAGCATCTGACACATTTTATTGTCATTTTCCCAAGTTTTGTTTATAATTGAAAATTTGAACATTTTATTATCACTTTTTAAAGGTCGAGCTATAATTTTAAAATTGAGTAAATTTTGAAAATTTTTATAATTAACCCATTACATTTTTTGGTATTTTTTGAAACACTTTTTCTACTATTTCAAATTAACTCATATCTTGATTATATTTTTTGTTGTAATTAAGGTTATCTAATGTTCAAAAGGAATAATCACTCATATGGTGAATTTTAATATTAGTTTAAAAAGTGGCGTAAAAACATGAGATTAAATCTTAAATAAATATTTTTTCAAATAAAAAAAGTTGGAATTTTTTGTTGGTGATTAGTTTTGAATTTTTTATTTTACTATAATTATCAAATAATTTTATTGGAATTGTTTAGAAATTATAAAACAACCTTTTCAAATTATACTTGTATAATATAAAATTTGCTGTTTATTTCAAGGCAAAGCCAACAGGATTTTTTTTAGCAAACAAAAATAAATAATCACTCATATTGTAAATTCTTTTTGTTTGAATTAGTCGAATGTTTGAGTTTTATTATAATTTTTTCAGTTTATTTAATTATTTAGAAATTTTGAAACCAACCTTTTCAAATTATAATCGAATAATACAAAATTGTTGTTTATTTCAAGGCCAGGATTTATGTAATTGTCAAAATATAAAAAAACAAATTAACTTCAAATTCCTAATTTTAATTAATTTAAGTATTAAAGATATAAAATTCTAATTCTTTTTTTTTGAAAAAAAGTATTTATTTATTGAGATAAAACAATATCACAATTTAGAGTGTCTAACAAAAAAAAGTGATATGTCCCAACTAAACCTAACGGGATATCTAATAGCTGATTTAGATAACAAGTGAGTTACCATATTTACATGTCTTGGAATCTATTTAAGCGTAAAAGATTGACAAACACATACCGCTAATTTGCATTCTTCTAATATCACTTCCAACTTATTGATACCAATTTTTGATCCATAAAATCTCTGCACTAATTAAAGACAATCTATTTCTATCCCTACTGACGCGAAGCCAGATTTTATCAACCAAAAAAAGGCTTCTTTAAATACGATAGCTTCAACAATTCGAAGATTATAATTTAGTATAGAAAAACCTTAGAGACATTTAACAAAATAACCTCTCTTTCCCCTTATTACTAAGCCATATGACATAATCCCCTGATTATATTAAATTGCAGCATTAAAATTGTACTTGACAGCTCTAACATTTGGGCCTGACCAACAAACACAGGTAGGCAGGTTACCACTCTTCAAGAAATCACCCCGAGACAATTCAGAGTTTAACACATTTCAAGACTTCATGCCGAACTGAAAATTATGACATCCAGCCCAGCCTAAGTCATAAAGCCCAAAATGATTAAATAAAATAAGGTTATTTTAAATAAAATATCATCATTTTTAATTTTTTTTAAATAAAATTTGTATATTTAATCCCTAAATTTGAGCCTAATGGCAGATTTTTGGGTCAAACTTGGGCTCAAATGGGCCTGAACCGACTTGTTGCCAACCCGATAAAGCATCTCTTCCAGTGTCTTGCAAAACATTGCTGTTGAAAAATATAGAAACGGGCGTAGCGGAAAGTTCATACAAAATGTAAAAAAAAAGCATATGCATAATATAACAACTTCTCTAACAATCTACAAATTGCAGACAGTGATTTCCAGTAAAAATAGCAAGACTGTAGCATTTGATTCATGACCTGACCTGACCTTCGTCCTTAATTCATCAAAAATGTGCAAAAAAGCTTACATCTGAACCCATAATTATCTACCACTTGAAGCTTACCCTGCTGCAGCTGTAGGGAAGAAGAACCGTGCCGTGACTTAATCGATCTTCACCGATGAATAGATGAGCCTTGTAAACCATAAGCAAGCATAGAAACCAATGGTACCGGTTAGGCCGAAACTGTCTTGGTTATTTCAAGCTTTGTGAAGAAGTAGAAGGTTGCGTACAGGAAGAGGTATAGGGCGGAAGAGCCTGATGTGAGATATGCTCTCCACCACCACTGGTAGTCCTCACTGCACAACTGAAAGTAACAGAGCACTACGGTAATTTCAGCGCATGTGATAAGCAAGATTATGAACACAAGGAAGAGGAAAACAAAGATGTAGTTCTGAGAGCAATTTTTTTCCATTCTGTACCTTTAAACATTTTATACAGGCGAGCAGAGGAATAACCAGCCAAAAGTCCCATGAAAACCCATACCAAGAGCATAGCTGTCATAAGACCACCTCGGTTTGATGGTGAAAGGAATCCAAGAACAGCAAAGATCATGGTAACAAGGAGCATCCCAAAGAACTGAACTCCTGTTCCAGCAAAAACAAAGAACTAACATGGCCAGATCTGGAAGATGACGCCCAGATCTGGAGAAGACAGAAAAGAGAAGCGGTGGAACTTGGAAGATGACGGCCAGATCTGGAAGATGACGGCCAGATCTGGAGAAGACAGAAAAGAGAAGCGGCGATGGAGGCATCCGAGAAGAGAGAAGAGAGGAGAGAGAAGCGGCAATGGAGTTCTGAGATTTCAAGATTTGTGAGAAGAGACGAGAGAGGAGAGTATCTGAAAATGAGGTTTAATCCGGTTATCAAATAACCGGTTCGTATAAAACCGGCCGGTTCTCTGATAGACCGGCCGGTTTTTATATTAAAAGGTTATTAATTAAAACCGAACCGGACACATGGCAGGTTCAGACCATTTTCGGTCGGACTGGCCGGTCCGGTCCGGTTTTAAAACCCTTGCTAAATACAGTCATCAATGGTGAGTAAACTATTTTATATAAGAAATGTGTTGCATTTCTCTCAACCCACCGCGTTGTTTGTCTCAATCACTTGCTTTTTACTTCTCATTCTTTTACATTGAACTCCAGATTCATATTTTGTTTTGTTTTGAACAATTGTTCATGGTTTTGCAGTGAAGCATTTGTTCATTGAACTCTAAACATTTTGCATCCAATTGTCACAAATGCGGTTCTTTTTCTTCGATGGATTTGAGTGCCTTTACTTTTTGCCTTGCTGACTGTAGGATCTAATGTTTGCAACTCTTTTCAATTTGTATCTTTTTGTTTTGTTTCATATCGATATAGTAGCTATAGTATTTTGACATAAAGTATACTAATTTTTTGGATGAGAATTGGATTTCAATTTAATTTTTGAATTTGTATGCTTGAATCTAATCTATCCTAATCTTTGATGATACAGATGCCAAATCTGAGAGGAGCACAAATCTAGATATAAGTTGTCAACTCATCAACAAGATGAGGTTAGTATATTATATATAGACCTAAATGTCTACCGCTCATTCCCGTAATCATATAACTGCTATTAGTAAATTCGATCCTTTTGTTTGCCCAATTCATATCATATCACTATTTTTAAATTTTTGCTGTATCAAAATATACCAATAGCAAGGTAGATTTTGTTGATTAGCTCTAAATTTGATATGTTACATTGTGGATTAATTAGGTTTAAACTTATAGTCCGTTTTAATTGAATTCGGTCGTTAATATTTTTCACTGCTCAATTCATCCTAAATATTAGGGTTAAATATAGTTTATTAGACTAAATCAATTCAGCCTAGATTTAAATTCAGAAATAATAACTCTTCCATATATCTGCATTTGTTTTAGTCTTACACTTTTACTTGTAATAGCATTGGATTTGTTTGGGAGAAAGGATCCTTATATATGTTGCAAGTATTTTACTTTTCCTTTGTTAGGTCATGGATGTTTATATTTTGCGTTTTAATGACATATTGGTGTTTTCTTGATGTACTTTTTTATAAATAATTATGCATCCATTATAAACTAATTTATAAATAAATTATAATTTTAAAATAATTCAATGTATTCATTATATTTTATTAGCATTAATTAAATTATATTAATCGTTAATTATAACTAAATAAACAAATTTATAAATTAAATATGTTATAATAACTGAATAAACTAATTTATAAATAAATTATGTTATATGTTATATTTTAATTATTATTAATTGTTTGCCATAAACTTTGTGTTATTATTTAATACATCAATTAATTAATTATATAAATACTATTAACAATTATAACTGAATAAATTAAAGAGTTAACGAATAAAAACTAATTTATGAATAAATTATAATTTAATAATAAATCAACTGTTTCATTATATTATCAAATTCTCATTCACTTTAACTTGATAGACTTTATTTCTCTTCTTTGAATCACAACCTCAATCATGTGAATATCTTTATTCCTAAACAAATTCATACCTTTGGTACTTTGATATCAACAATTCATTCACTAATGTTATTCCAACATTACAAGATTAAACATTTTCCAAACTCTCCTTTCTTTTTATAAATTTCTTCAATTTTCCAAGCCTTCAGGTTTATTTTCCATGATCAATTAGACAATGCAAACAAAGTAATTTAGCAACACTTTCTTCTAGAAAAATGTTCCTCATTATCTTAAGTTTTTAATGACACCAAAATCATTCAATTTAGTTTAGTAATTCGAAAGTTATACCTTGAACATTTTTGGATTGTTCTTATACTGAAATAGTACACTATACTCAACTTCCATCTAGAAATTGAAAGTCTTAGAGACTGAATAAAATCCTACTTCTTCATATAATTTGTATCCCTATGTCTCTAGTTTACTCCAAATAAAAAATTATCTCATTTGGATGATTATAGAACAAGATATTATTAAAATATCGAAGTACATTCAGTAAAATATTCTAGTTCATACTATTCCAACAGACTTCCTCACTTTCAGTCAATCAATATTTTTCAAATCAATTCAAAATGCTACCAATGTTTTTTTAGAGGTAGCATAATGTGTTAGGAATCTATTGGTTTAAGAATCAAGTCATTTGGAGGTCTAGAGAAGAAGTTATGGTCAAAAGAAACAAGACTGTTCAATTTGCAAAATGGTCTCGACTGCACTGGACTATTAGAGAACATTATGTCATGATGCGACAATTAAACATCGTCCAGCTATCAACACTCATGAGCGTGAGGGGGAAAAGTCATGCCTGTACAAGAGTCATGGGTGTGAGAGAGAAGAGTCATGCCTGTGCAAGATTCACGGGTGTGAGAAAAACTCTCGCTTGTGCACACTCAACCAGACCTATCCCACTTTTTTCACTAGATCTCTCTAAAATCACTTCTGATGGCTAAGATATTTTGTGAAGATGTAGATTAATGTCTTCTGAGTCCAATGGTTCAAGTCTCATGTCATTTAGAGGTCGAACAAAAGAGATATAGTCAAAAGATCGAAGGATGTTGCCTCAATCTCCATCCTCACAAGTAATTGGCCTTCGACTTTACAAAATCGCGATTGTGCTAAGTCTTCAGTCTTTAAAGGAAAGTTGCAATCGTGCTTCAGCACGATCACGATTTCCTATCCCTTTTCCTAAAAAATGATGTGTTTCTTACAAAAATGATGCGTTTCTTCTTCCACTTCCGACACTCTGCAACCCATCTTCTTTCTTCTTTTCTTTTAAATTCTTACTTTTCTTTCAAACCAACTTCTCTAACTCATCTTAACCCCATTTTTGACTTTCATGCAACAAAATCATTCACAATCCACTCCAAAAAACCATATTGAAACACAACGTTAAAAATCAGAAAAGTCATCTCTCATCTTTCTCATTTTCTGCATTTCCTTCCACTAATTATCATTTAAACAATCTTTCTCATCTCGAAACATCGTCATACAACTATTCTTCAACTCTAAATTCATTCTTTTATCATTCTCTAAAAACACTCAAAACTCACGTACACCATTACGGAAGTTAACAATTTTCGGTTTTTCTTGTAGCAAAAGGAAGAAAACCGAAGTTGGGAGTAAAAAAAGGTATATGGAAATCAAAGTTTTTCTTTGAGTCTCCCAATATGTCATGTTCCGATACCATATGACCCAACATTTTATTTGATCAAGCTAAGATTCACTCTCATTAACTTGGCATATAATTGTTTCTACCTTCATGATATGTGAGATTTCCTCAAATATTCCCGAAACCCAGTTTTTTTCTCTCTCTTTTTTTCTCTCCTCTTTCATTTCTTCTAAAACCACTTCTCTAAATCCTCCATCACCAATCTGTCCACTTCGCTGTCGCTTCCCATTTCTCTATAATTCTCTCTTTCTCTTTCTTTCTCTGTGCAGCAGTCGTCGGTAAGGTTATGTCGTTAACAAAAACATCTTTTATTAAATAGTTAATGAATTAATATAAATCATGTTTTTCCGAAAATTTCTTCAATCTCGCAATCGTGCAAGTCCTTAGAGAGTTATTTCCTCACCATCGTGTACATGCATGATCGTGTGGTTCTTATCAAACTCAAGATTTTTATTTTTTGGGTTTTTTTGCTTAATCTAAGATTTCTAATTTATTTATTAATTATTTTCTCTTAATTTTTACTTTCATTCACATCTTAATTTATTTCAATACAAATTAAAAATTTATGACTG